>AWWV01014979.1:0-23212 GCA_001974805.1 Corchorus capsularis
TTAGAATGACCTTTGTGAAATCAATTGAAGGGGATCTATAAATTATTTCTATCCATCAACAAATTGATGCAGCACAATATGAATAAGTGAATTTCATTGCGGGAGGTCTTGTTTTGTTATATTTTTGCAGGGACCATTGTAAATCATCATATTATTAATATGAGAATGTTTTTATCTATGTAATTTTTCCTTTGTTCTTTTTTTCTTGGCCAAAAGGGTCTACTTATATATTATTAATATCACTAAAAAGCAGAATTACAAGCACTAATCACTCTTACCTAGACACAAAGAGAAACCTTGAAAGGAATCTCGAAGCCTAGATCTAAACAGAAAAACAAAAAATCAAGGAGGGGCAGGAAGCCCATCTTTGTTCAGAATGTAAACTAATGGAAAAGGGGGTTGGTTAACCCTTCCTTCCGGGCATTTTCCCATTTTGGTGTTGACTGCGATCCAGTTGGCAGCTTCATTGGCACTTCTTCTATCAAACTAATTCTGCTCTGCTTGATTCTAGACAAGACCTCACGGATATCCATGACCACAGGCTCAACTTCCCACCTATGCTTCCTTATGGTACTAAGGGTTCCATACAGCTCTTCAGAATCGATTTCAAAAACAACTTTGTCAAAACCACCCTTTTCTGCAAAACAAACTTCCTCCTTAAGAGCCAAGGCCTCAGTCATGAGGGTTGAAGTAGCATTCACCTTATGAGCTAAACCCTGTAACATCTTCCCTTCCCTATTTCTGACAATCACACCAATTGCAGCACTATCATTTTGTTCATTGAAAGCCCCATCACTATTGAATTTAACTTCCGGAGCAACAAGGGGTGACCACTTATCAGGGATCTTACCAACATTACACCGAATGATGCTTTGTTTCTGCTCCTCAGCTTTAGTCTTTATGAAAGACCAGGCTGCATTGTTCACTTTAACTACAACAGACAAAGGATCAACACTTACCCTTTGGAAAATCTACTCACAGCGACCCTTCCAAATATGCCACATAACAAAAGCCATTTTAGTCAGAACTACCTCTTTCTCATCTTTAGTACCAGTGATCTGTTCTACAAATTTCAGCAACCATTCATCAATAGAGGTAATCTGCCTCTTATCAAAAGTAAAACCCAGACACCCAAACCAAATTCTATCCACCCACTTGCACTGAAAAAGGATATATTCAACAGATTCCTCATTATCATTGCATAAGGGATAAGTGGGATTAGTCCCAATTCTCCTTCTAAACAGAGCAAGCTTGGTGGCCAGATATTGGTGCTGGCTCTCCATAAGAAATGCTCAACTCTTGGGGGAGCTGAGATACTCCAAATAAACTTCCAGTATTTTTGGTCAATAACATGTGAGGATGAAGCACTCAAACTAGTTCTATGGGGGCAACAATCTTTCAAGACATGATAACCAGTTTTGACAGAGTACATACTTGTTTTCTCTTTAGGCCAAATAAGCTTGTCAGAGCTAGAGTTTGTGCTAAGATGAATACTCTGAAAAGCATCATGGCATTCTATATCCATACACTCCTGAATTTTCTCCCTGTCCCAACTTCTATCTTCCTAATTTATCAGATCACTTACTTTTTGAGGAAGCTCATCCATAACTATATCATCATTACTAGGTCGTCCTTGTCCAATAACTGGGATCCAATTATCCAACCAGATATTAATACTCTAGCCATTATAGACTTGCCATTGAGCATAATTACTGATGAAGTCCCTTCCCTCGATGATACTAGACCAGACCCAAGAAGGTCTCCTTCCTTTCTTTGCATGCATCAAAGAAGTGTGGGGATAGTAGATTCCTTTGAGAACTCTGACCCAAAGGGCATTTTCAAACTTTTTTTGTTGGTATATTTACAAGTTAACCTTGTTCAAGGCGTTTCAAACTTCTGTTATTGGAAATTTATAATTAATTAAGGAATAATGATATTCATAAACCACAATTATTAATATAATAAAATATCAAGATATAATAAATTACCAAGTGATCAAACACAACAACATATGAAGAATCATAAGTATAAACACATAAATATAATAAATATATTTATACGGAAATTGAAATAGGAAGGGTTTAGGAAACAAACTATCCGTGGCTTGTGTTCAACACAATTTTCTTAAAACAGATTCGTCCAATCCGGTAAGTGTGCTCGAGGTTGAATGGACGTCTATTTCCTTGGATATAACGAATACGATGAAGCAGCTAGCACTAAGCTTTTCACCAGGCGAATTTGAACAAGAGACTTTATGAACACTATTTATGTAATGGATGGATGTGAAAGCTATTTGAATACTGAGAATTCTTATGATTTGAAATCATGAAAGAATGCATCTATTTATACTAAGGGAGACGTAGGATTGTTATAAGTAATTGAAGTTAATTTATTAAATTTGTATTTAATGAACAAGTAACTTCATTACATTTCATTACTTTGAGAAATTTTGTCAGTTTTGTTACAATTTAACAATCTTAAGTTACAGTTGTTTAAGATTAATTTTACTAAATTCACGTTTCATTGAATTTAATTATCATTAATAACAATTACATATTAAGCTGTTATTACAATAAAAAAGCTGACAAACTTTCAAGTCAGAAAACCAAGTATAGTGGCAAAATTTGCATTTTGCCTACTCGTTATGGGATTTACTTTCCCACCAACATTTTCCAACCCCATGGATATTACTTTGACAAACAATTTCACATTCACCCACATATAATTTAATGCCAAATTTCTAACAACTTCATCATTCTCCAACTCTGCTTGGCCAAAAGAGCCACATTAAAAAGCTCCATGTCTTCAAAACCCATGCCATCTTTACCTTTAGGTTGAGTTAGAGATTCCCAACTCTTCCAGTGTATCTTCCCTTCATCCTTAAGTTTTCCCACCAAAATTTAGCAGCAGCATTTGGGACACTTGAAGCAAGACATCATATATATGGGTATTGCACTTACCACGGCTTTGATGAGAATTTTTCCTTTATTCACCAAACGGAAAAAAATGCATATAATACTCTAGATTTGAAGTGAGGAGTAAAACACACTAATTGACCTCCCAATAAGGCACAGGGTGTGTTATTATTACAAACAAAGTTCACTGGACATGAAGATGCTGACCAGTCTAGTTAATGATAAATAGAAAAACCGGTAAACATTTCCCTAACAAAAAAAAAACCACGGTAAACATAGTAATAACAGGAATTAATAAAATTTTGAATGAAATTGAACGACCTCCTTCGCCAATAAGGGTTGATGTAGAGGATAGTTACAAATTCCAGCAAGACTAAGTAGCACCAAGACTTGCAAAAAAAGAGATAAGATCAACTTGGTACCATTTTCCTCCACTCTCAGCTGAAGGTGTTACCGGTGACTGTGATGGTTGATCATCAGCATCACTATTGCAGCCTTTTGCTAATGGATTTCCCTCGTAGCTACTTTCATCAAATATTGTGCTCAATTGCGGCACATCTGCAATCTATCCTGATAAACTGTTATGTGCAACACGGAATGCCCCAAAGAATGTAATCGGGTCAAGTCAAATGGAATTTCACCACTCACATTATTATAGGAAAGGTCCAAGCTCTCGATTTCAGATAGCTTTAAGAGAGAAATTGGGATGGATCCAGTTAAATGATTATGAGATAAGTTTAGTGCACGAATGGAGGATAAATCCCCAGTCCTCCAAGGAATTCTCCCGGTCAAATTGTCGCTCGATAGATCAAGCCCAATCATGAAATATAAATTGCCACCCGAATATAAGGCAAATCTAAATATTTGGTGGTAAAGTATAGCTGAAGTTAGTCCAGGCATGCTAGCTTGAATTGGAAAGACACACTCCTCTCTAGAAATCCAATTCTGAATTCGAAGGCGACTCTGGCAATTCACTTCACCGTAGCCGAAGTGTGCATTGCCCGCAATGGTTCCGAAGGTGATATTTTAAAGGGGTTTGCTATTTACCGCCCCCTTTTACTAAATGCCGCCCCCCTTTTTATAATTTTTGACACTTTTACCCTTTGCTCCATTTTGTAATATTTCAAATCCTCTGAAATCTCCAAAAATATGCTAATTACTAACGTGAAACAAGCTGAGAACTCCGAAAATGGACGATAACATGGGTTGATGTAAAAAATATTTTTAAAAAATTTTAAAAAAAGAAAGAAATAAAGAAAATGGCCGAGCCGCCCAAACTGGGCGGCTAGCCATGGTCAAGGCCGCCTCAACCAATTTTTTTTTTATTTTTTTAATATTAATTAGTTTATGATTAGTTTTAATTAGTTAGTTAAAATTACTTAGTTTATTAGTTTATGTTTAATTAGTATCTAATTAGTTTATTATTAATTAGTATTTAATTAGTTTATGATTAAAATGAAGGAAAATGAATTTTGAAGATTTGTTAAAAATGAAGTTTGAAGAAGTTGTTAGAAATGAAGTTTAGGATTTGAAGGTTGAGAGTTTGAAGAAATTGTTAGAAAGTTCAAAATATGAACAAAGGGCAAAAGTATAAAAAGGGGCGGTCCAATATTTTAAAACATGAAGGTATTGACCCAGAAAAAAAAGTTGTTGGAAAGATCTATCATACGTATGCCTTTTAATTCACACAACTGCTCTAGAATCAAACCACTCAAATCATTATTTGCTAACAATAGCATTCTAATGTTGGGAATTCCCATCGGCTCTGGATTAATATTTCCACCAAACAATTTATTATGTTCCCCAAGGTTAAGAAGAGCAACTGGAATTGATCCCTTGAACTTATTCCCTTCCAAATTGACAACCTCTAACCAATTTGGACTTCAAGAAAGAGGGTAATGGTCCAAAAAACAAGTTATGAGAAAGGTATAACTACACTAACTATTCAAAATCTTGCCCACATGGAAAATGTCCTTCGAACTTGTTCTTCATGTTAAGTATCCACAACGACGAGTACAAATTAGCAAACGAACTGGGAATCTCCCCTGTCATGTTGTTATTGCTAAAATGAAACATATTTTTTTTATTTTCTTTTACGGTAATGTTATTTGTTAAATCTTGAAAACAAACAAGATATAATAGAAAGGACAAGTGACATGATTTGGTGAATGGGGCATAGAATGGGCACAAAAATGAGAGGAGGTGATTTCTATGCGCTAGTATATATATTTTCACATACTATTTATTCTTTAACATCAATATTGCCTATATATATTTACATATTGACTTAGTTAGATATATATTACTTGGCCCCAAGATGCAATTCATATTCCGCCCATGATAAAAATGGTAAAGATAATGGAATAGGAAACATATGAGAAAATTACTCATAAAATTTTTATAGTAGCTTGATCTTTCATTGTGAAGAGACAAATACTAAAAAGTTTTTTACCTACCTAATTCCTATGTTTTTTTTCTACATGCCAACATGAAATTAGATGATAGGCTACACAAAAGGAGATAGCTTTCTCTCATCCTTGACTCACCAGCCCATCCCAAGATTTTAACTCCGAGACCTCCTTCCTAATTCCTATGTTTTTTTGGTATCCCATCTGGTATTCAGGGCTTGGCCCTGACTAATCCGGATCCGATCCGTGTCGCGCACCTGATTATGGTGGGTGAATCCCAACAGGGGCTGCTACGTACGCAAGGTTTCGAACCTGAGACCTGGTTAAGCTGGAACAAGCCGCTTATCCTCCTAATTCCTATGTTGATTGGTTTATAAAATACCTTTCTCTATATTTTACTTATTCTGTCCATGATTTTTTCAGTAAGTGGTCAATTGCCCGATCTCATTATAAACTCAGGGACCATGAAATTGATTATACTAATTTTTTTTCTAGTAACCAGTCAAGTGCCTTTTTTTTTCCTAAACAACAAAAAAATCTAGACCTTCCAGTATTCAGTGTCCCATTCACAAAATTTGCAGCGGAAAAGAACTCCTGTCTAGTCAAGTCATGTGCTTTAAGTTTGATTGATGCTAAGAAAATAAAATTTTTTTAGAATATGCCAAAAGGGAATCAACAGAGACTACCAAAAGGATCTTCATCATACAATCAAATGAAAGCTTTGATTATTGAAGATGATTCTTGAGGGTCAAGTCTTCATACAGAACAGGGGAAAGGCAGTGAAGATCAACTAAAAATAAAATCCCCTGCAAAAAGGACTTGTATGTTTACCCATTTCACCCTGACAAAGAGGATTAGCACCTATGCATTGAACAAGAAAACCTGGTGCTCTATATACCAACAAGATTACATCTCTGAACAGAATCTTCAGCATACATATATCTTTCCGTAAGTTTAACAAGATACTAGTTTTAAAATATTTATATGAAATTATGATAACTTTTTTATTAAATTATAAATTATGATAATTACACTATTTTTTATGATCCTATTATGAAATTATGATAACCTTCCTATGAAATTTTAATAACGATACTATGGAATTTCGAGAACCTTTTTGTATAATTTTTTTTAACTTTCTTATGAAATTTAGTTAACCTCGAAATTTTGAAGACCTCAATATGAAATTTTGATAACTTCCCAATGAAATTTTGATAACCAACACTATGAGATGTTGATAACTTCCATATGGTATATTGATAACCACATTATGAAAATTTAAAAACCCTCCATATGAATTGTTATTAATTTTTTTTAACCTTCTTATGAAATTTAGTTAACCTCAAAATTTTGAAGACCTCAATATGAAATTTTGATAACTTCCCAATGAAATTTTGATAACCAACACTATGAGATGTTGATAACTTCCATATGGTATATTGATAACCACGTTATGAAAATTTAAAAACCTCCATATGAATTGTTATAAATTTTTTTAACCTTCTTATGAAATTTAGTTAACCTCGAAATTTTCAAGACCTCAATATGAAATTTTGATAAGTTCCCAATGAAATTTTGATAACCAACACTATGAGATGTTGATAACCTCCATATGGTATATTGATAACCACGTTATGAAAATTTAAAAACCTCCATATGAATTGTCAGTAATCACACTCTGAAATTTTGATAATCACACTATGAAATTGTGATAACCTCACTATGAAATTTTGATAAATCTTCCTATGAAATTTTGATAAACCTCCCTATAAAATTTTGATAACTTTCTTATGAAATCTTGATAACTACAAATTTTGATAACCTCCCTATGATTTTTTTGATAACCTCATTATGAAATTTTGTTAATCTCCCTATGACATTTTGATCTACATACTATGAAATTTTGATAACTCTCTTGTGAAATTTTGAAAACTAAACTATGAAATTTTGATAACCTTCACATGAAATTTTGATAACCTTCACATGAAATTTTGATATCCTCCCTGAATTTTGATATCCTCCTTGAAATTTTGATTACTCCATAATAAAAGTTTAATAACCTTCCTAATTTGATAACTATACTATGAAATTTCATAACCTCCTCAGAAATACCACTATGAAATTTTTGTAATCACATTTTGATATCCTCCTTGAAATTTTGATTACTCCATAATAAAAGTTTAATAACCTTCCTAAATTGATAACCATACTATGAAATTTTGATAACCTCCTCAGAAATACCACTATGAAATTTTTGTAATCACATTTTGAAAATTTGATAACCTCTTTATGAAAATTTGGTGACCTCTTTATAAAATTTTGTTGACCCCTTTATGAAATTCTTATAATCACATTATGTAATTTTGATAATCTCGCTTTGAAAATTTGATAATAATGCTATGAAATTTTGACAATCTTCCTATAAATTTTGATAATCCGATCTCTATGAAATTTCGATAATCACTCTATGAGATTGGATAACCTTATATCAAATTTTGGTACTCCTTATGAAATTGAGACTTTTATAACCTTCATATGAAATTTTGATAACCACACTATAAAATTTTGATAACCTCCCCATGAAATATTTAATGAAATTTTGTTAACCACACTATGAAATTCTTATAACCTCGCTATGACATTTTGATAATCCCTTTGATAACCTTTCTGTAAAATTGTGATAATTAACCACCTATGAAATTTCAATAACCGACCTAAGAGATTTTAATAACCTGATCTTATGAAATTTTGGTAACCACACTATGTAATTTTGATAACCTCCTCATGAAATTGTAATAACCATCTTATTAAATTTTGATAACCACATAGAGACAAGAAACTCAAAATCACAATATCACCTACTCTTCTAACTCAACAATTTCCAATTGAACAAAGTGAATGTGGCAAAACATTATATAACGAAGAGATTGAGCTTCACTAACAATAGTATTGTACGTGTTAGTGTTAGTTTAATCTTTTTATTGACATTTAAAAATTGAAATTAAAAGTAAAATATTAAATTCAAAAAATAATAGTAAGGAAATTTGCATGTTCATCAACTAAAATCAATTTGACAAACTTATAATTCGGTCTAAATTGAAATTTTTAATCAATTTTGAAATAATAAAATTATACTAAATTTTAGTAATGGAAATTTAAGACAAAAAAGACAAAGCAAAATTAAATACAACGATTGGAAACAAAGACAAAAGGCAAAATTAAATAGGACGTTGGAAACAAAAAGTCAAATTGACTTTCTTATAATTTAATACATGCATTATATAATTAAGATTAAAAAAATAATGGAATAATTAAAATATTATTTAGTAATGGCAATTTAGATATATGTTTTAAAGAAAAGGGTACAACTGGAAATATATTTTAAAAATAAGGGTACAATTGGAAAACATAAAGTTTCCCCTTATTCGTACTTTTATATATAGTATAGATAAAGAGCTACGGTTCCCTCAATATCGGATTAGGACGGCCTCTGCACAAACAAAAGAACAAGGCCCAATTGGATAATAATTAGATTCGAAGGGGTTTAATTTACAAATTAATTAATTCCATGATTCCAAAGGATAAAAAGACAGATAAAATTATAGCATAGGTAAAGGTTTTCGTATCATATTCCTTTGTTACCTCGAGGCAATATTTCAATTTAGTGAAGCTGTTGAGAAAGAAGTTGAGGACACTTCCAGGTATGTCCACCTTATCCCAAAATTCCGGCCGTTCAAGTTCTATCTTTAGATACTTTAAATTAGCAAATGGAAACCGATTCTCATCCAGCAACGAAGGAAACATGGCAAGATGCTTCAGACATACATAAAAATGGTTATAAGAGATCGGATCATCAAGGAAACCTCATAGGTCATACAATTTTCACTTATAGCTTGATCTTTCGTTATTGTACAAGAGAATCAAGTATACTTGCCCAGCAAAACATGAAATGAATCATAGCTATAAGAGAATCAGACTTTTAACTCCAAAATGCAGAGATTTCACACCAAAATTTGTAAAGAATAGTTTATAAAGAATGGCAGAATGAGTTAAAATAACTTACACGAACCGTTTCCATTGACAATGTGAGAGATTTTGCATGACGAAATTCCTTGAGAGTGTTGATCAAGCAAAGAACAGTGTCTTTATCTTCATCCTCTAAATAATTAGCACGATCTTCGTATAAGTATCTATCCATATTAAAATAAACATCATCAACCGAAGCAAGTTCATGTGATGAGTACACTGCATGAGCATAACCGTGACAATTAAAAGTCATGAGCACCGGAGGCCGGAGCATTAATTACAACCTCGAATTTATTCCAATTATAGTCCATATCATCAAGCTTCCAAAGACCAAGGTCCAACCTTTTCAGATTAGGAGCATTAATATATAAAATTTTATCTCCCAAAGCTATATTTAGAAGTTTCAAAGTTTCAAGATTTAGGAATCCTCCAGAGGATTTCAAAGGATTAGTGGAGTGATCTTCATAATTGATCGTCGAGAACCCACAAAGATGCAAAGACTTTAGAGCTGGTAAAGCCAGAAAATGGGATAAATTTATGGTATTACGTTCAAGACCAAAATCAAACGCATCAAACAAATCAAGAGATATTAGTGTTTTACAAGTGTAGAAGCGCCGAGGCCACACAAAGTCATCAAAGCTATCATGAATAGTGAGCCGTTGAACATTGTGATCAACAGCGTAAGCAATCAACCCTTGTGAAATACTAGGATCAGAATCAGATCTATATATATAAGATTGCAAGCAAACCTCAAGAAGGTCAGTGTGGTGACGATGGAAAATCACTTGGGTGATGAAATTATTGACAGATTTATTACTTGGGAAAGTATCATTATTGAAGTTGAGGTAAGGAAGAGATCTCCAGACGGATTCCCATCTCTTGGACAAAACACAAGTTTGAACTGCATATTTTGTGTTCGTGAAAGACATGATTCTATGGATAAGATCATCTGTTAAGCTGCTGATCTTGTCTTCTTTGTTCTTGTACTTTCTCAAAGACCGCACCCTCCTTGTCGACATCTTTCTCTGATTTTAATCAATGGGGTTTTGGTTTCTGCGGGCAAACGGGAGGAGAAGGTTTCTTCCTAGTAGTGTTTGTACCCTAATTTACATCTAGTCTATATCTAGGTATATTAGGTCTAGATTAAATTTGGATGGCCAAGATTAATTCTCAAAATTCTTTTTCTTTTTTCAGAGCAAAATCAGGAATTCGGGATTCGACCCGGGTCACCCTAATCTTATTTGGATTAATAATTTGGAAAAACCTTTACCTAAAGCCCCAAACCCAAACCACACTGTTGAAACTATAATAAGATTATAAGATAAACCAAAATGAAGAAATTGGATTACCGAAGTGATGAGAGACTGGAAGGTAATTAAAACCCGTGTCATTTTAAGTAGGAAAAGGATCAGCCATTCACACATGGAGTTAGCCGGAGTTAGCCGAAGTTAGCCATTGACTACGGTTAAAGATTCTTCTCTACTCTCTAAATTCATTTTGCTGATTTCTTCAAGCAAGTGCATTAGCAATTCTGATATATCTTGAGTCATGATATTCCTTTCATTTATCATCTGACTTCACATTCAGCTTAACATACACTTTTATTTGCTTTTAAATTGGCTAGAGAGGTCTGAGCCCACGATCTAAACTTCGTCTGTCATAGCTTTGATCGCCTTCGCCTGCAATTCCAAGCACCAGAAACGAATTAACAAAATGAAGCATCATCATATCTATGCGTGATATATATTGCTGTCAAACATGCTTTCAAGTTTGTTTTCTTGGTCTGTGTATGACTATCAATATGGGGATCAAAATAGAATGTTTTAAAATTTGAGGACCAAAATAGAATTGGGATAAAAGTTTAGGGACCAATAGTATACTATTTACTCTAAAATTTATACTAAACATTTCTTTCTCAAGATGCTACTTAATCAAGAAAGAAAAAAGAGATAAGCTAAGGTTCATGTCTCAAAATTTAGAGAATCAAGTTTATCTGATTTAGATAAAGTCAGATATTTTTAATTTCCTTATACATAGATTTTTCAAAGGGCTGAAATTGGAGATGTTTAGCTGCGATGGATTACAAATTACAAATTGAGAGAGTCTAAATCCAACTTTAGCCACGCGATTCATTGAACCTATATTGAAATTATATATACTTCCCATAAAAAGGGAACTTCGTCTTCTCCATATCTATACTATATATAAAAGTACGAATAAGGGAAAACTTTATGTTTTCCGATTGTACCCTTATTTTTAAAACATATTTCCAATTGTACCCTTTTCTTTAAAACATATTTCTAAATTGACATTACTAAATAATATTTTAATTATTCCATTATTTTTTTAATCTTAGTTATATAATGCGTGTACTAAATTATAAGAAAGTCAATTTGGCTTCTTGTTTCCAACGTCCTATTTAATTTTGTCTTTTGTCTTTGTTTCCAATTTTTGTATTTAATTTTGCTTTGTCTTTGGTCTTAAATTTCCATTATTAAAATTTAGTATAATTTTATTATTTCAAAATTAATTAAAAAATTCAATTTAGACCGAATTATGAGTTTGTCAAATTGATTTTAGTTGATGAACATGCAAATTTTCTTTACTATTACTTTTTGAATTTAATATTTTACTTTTAATTTCAATTTTTAAATGTCAATAAAAAGATTAAACTAAGACTAACACGTACAATACTATTGTTAGTGAATCTCCATTTCTTTTTTATATAATGTTTTGGCGCATTCACTTTGTTCAATTGGAATTTGTTGAGTTAGAAGAGTAGGTGATATTATGATTTTGATTTTCTTGTCTCTACGTGGTTATCAAAATTTCATAAGATGATTATTATAATTTCATAAGGAGGTTATCAAAATTCCATAGTGTGGTTACCAAAATTTCATAGTGTGGGGTTATTAAAATCTCTTAGGTTGGTTATTGAAATTTCATAGGGTGGTTAATTATCACAATTTTATAGAAAGGTTATCAAAGAGATTATCAAAATGTCATAGTGAGGTTATAAGAATTTCATAGTGTGGTTAACAAAATTTCATTAAATATTTCATGGGGAAGTTATCAAAATTTCATATGAAGGTTATAAAAGTCTCAATTTCATAAGGAGTACCAAAATTTGATAGAAGGTTATCAAATCTCATAGAGTGATTATCGAAATTTCATAGAGATCGGAATATCAAAATTTATAGAAAGATTATCAAAATTTCATAGTGTTGTTATCAAAATTTCAAAACGAGGTTATCAAAATTTCATAATGAGGTTATCAAATTTTCAAAATGTGATTACAAAAATTTCATAGTGGTATTTCTGGGGAGGTTATCAAAATTTCATAGTACGGTTACCAAATTAGGAAGGTTATTAAACTTTTATTATGGAGTAATCAAAATTTCAAGGAGGATATCAAAATTCAGGGATGATATCAAAATTTCATATGAAGGTTATCAAAATTTCATAGTTTAGTTTTCAAAATTTCACAAGAGGGTTATCAAAATTTCATAGTATGTAGATCAAAATTTCATAGGGAGATTAACAAAATTTCATAATGAGGTTATCAAAAAATCATATGGAGGTTATCAAAATTTGTAGTTATCAAGATTTCATAAGAAAGTTATCAAAATTTTATAGGGAGGTTTATCAAAATTTTATAGGAAGATTTATCAAAATTTCATAGCGAGGTTATCACAATTTCATAGTGTGATTATCAAAATTTCAGAGTGTACGATTACTAACAATTCATATGGAGGTTTTTAAATTTTCATAACGTGGTTATCAATATATCATATGGAGGTTATCAACATCTCATAGTGTTGGTTATCAAAATTTCATTGGGAAGTTATCAAAATTTCTTATTGAGGTCTTCAAAATTCCTTAGAGAGGTTAACCAAATTTCATAAGAAGGTTAAAAAAAATTATAAAAAGGTTCTCGAAATTCCATAGTATCGTTATTAAAATTTCATAGGAAGATTATCAAAATTTCATAATGGGATCATAAAAAATAGTGTAATTATCATAATTTAATAAAGATGTTATTATATTTTCATATGAATATTTTATTTAAACACGTTGCGCCACGTGCAAGGCACGTGAAAGCTAAAACTAGTAATTTAAAGTTAATTTCTAATTTTCTATACATCTAAGTTCTCACTAATTAGTCTCTCATAATCATTCTTCTCGACCACGCAAGGGAGCTTAAGCAAGGAAATGGCTGTGGAAAGAGGCAGTGCAATGATTGGCATGGCACTAATAATACTGAGTTTGATCTTGCTTCATTCTGAAAATACCGATGCAGCCACCTTCAAGGTTGGAGATGCTTCTGGCTGGCGATTTGGTGTGAGTAATTGGCCCAATGGAAAAAACTTCACCGCTGGCGACATCCTCGGTAAATATACTAGTATATTTCATTAATTTTGAATTTGCAATATTGGAATTAAAAATAAGAATAATTCATTAATCTTCGCTGTAATAATTAATGTTGCAGAGTTTAGTTACACTCAGGGGATGCACACCGTAGCAGTGGTAGATAAAAATGGGCATGATACATGCACAGTGCCGAGCGGTGCTCAGATATTCAGAACGGAGAATGACAATGTCACACACTTGTCAAAGGTGAAAACTATTTCATCTGTAGTGTTCCTGGCCACTGCGCCAACGGGATGCAGCTAGCCATCAATGCTGCATAGTTCATATGTTGTTGGCCTAATTTTATATGTATTTGGAAACATGCAAAGGGAATGTTCTGATTAACATAATAATAACAACAATAAAAACATTTTTCCTTGTCAAGAATATATATAACATATAATCTTGAGAATATGGAAACATATAATAACAAGGCATGGATTTTATTAGTAGAAACAAAGTTCACTTCAAAGGAAAAGCTAACAAAATTTCACTGCTAGACATGAAGTTGCTGACCAGTGACCTAATGATAATAGAAAAAACGGTAAACATAGTAATAACATGAATCAATAAAATCTCGAATGAAATTGAACCACCTCCTTCGCCAGTAAGGGTTGATGTAGAGGATGGTTAGGAATCCAAGCAAGATCATGATGTAAGTTGCAGCGAAACTTCCAAAGAAAGAGATTCGATCAACTTCATACCATTTTCCTTCACCCTCTGCTGAAGTTGGTGAATGTCATGGCTCATCTGTGTCATCAACAGAACTTGTGCAGCTTTTTGGTAATGGTTTTCCACAAAGAAATGGATTTCCCTTGTAACTGTTTTCATCAAATGTGCTCAAATGCACACTTACCAAGCGCAATAAGAGGGCCTTTCAAGTCATTGTTTGATAGATCACTATGAGTAAGGGACGGTAATGCCCTTAAGAACTTCATTATATCATTGTTGAATCTGTTTTCACTGAAATATACAATTTCCAGCTTCCTCAGCTTACCCAAGGCTTTCAAATCTAAAGAACGATAAAACAATTAAAGATGGATTATTATTCAATCAAATAAATATATAAAGTATCTAAAAATATAAAGATGACATTTATTTCAGAACAAGGAAACCATTGCACAAAACCAAACGTGCATGCCTTGGTCAGATATGGATCCTCAAACAAATTAGATCGAAGATTCAAAATCTTAAAGCTGGCAAAGATTTAAGATGGCAAGATGCTATTGGTAAAGCTATTATTAGCAAGATCCAATGTCACCAGCCAGCCACTGTACGTAATTCCGAAAAGCTACTATAACCTGCCAAAAAATATATAGATACATATAAATTAGATTAATTAATTAATGCTATTATACCACAACTTACAATTAGGGTAAAATTGTAAATGTACATGGTGGTGTATAATCAACGGCTGAGATTCATTCCCAAAAGTCCTATGGATGGTTGGATTTAGTCCACCGTAGGCCAAAGTCAACTAGAAAAAGGATTGACCTTTGACTTTAAATCCTTAATTTCTTTTAATTAAATTAAATTAATTAAAGAAATTAAGTAAATTATGTTGAAAATACATTTGGGCCGCCCCATGTACTGCACAGATTGGGTCTGGACGGCCCATGCCCCTGAAATTGAAATCAGGCCCTTCCCGGATTAAAACTTTTACAAGTTTGCAATTAAGGACAAATGGATTAGGGTTTAGAATTCGGAAAGGAAGATAAAGGAATTTGGGGTGGCACCCTTTATTAAAGTTGTTCAAAATATCATGAAGAACACTCTGTCCAAATTTCAGCTCATTCCGAGCTCGGAGGAGAACTTGTATTTTTTGCAATTAAGGACAGAATCCAATCCCGGGACCAATTGAGCATGGCGATTTCACCATTAGCTTTGAAACTTGAATTACATGAGTTATATAAGCTTTATGGAAGAATCCAGCCATATTTGCCACTTTTCATAACTTTTACTAAATTTGCAATTAAGGACATTTTGGCTGATTAAGCTCGGTTTAAGCCATTTCCTTAATCCGATTTTGATGATACTTAAATGGAAGCTTAGTGGCATCATATTGAGTGTAATTTATTGGTCAAGTAATGAAGAATCGAAGTTCGTGGCGTTTGGAAGTGATCTCTGCACCATACTGCTTCGCTGCACTTGACTTTTCACCTCTTTTTGCTGCACCAAGCTTTGGAACCTTCTGGAATTCGAAAATTATGTAATTAAATGTGATAATTATCACATTTCAAGGGTCAAAACGTGCTGAATATGTGGCTGATTGAGTTGGTTAGAATTACCTTGATTTAAGGGATTTGATTCACAATTTAAAATCAGAGGATCAAGATGAATCAGGATGGGATTAATCTCAGCCGTCGGATCCTCCTAACCCTAGCAAGCCGCCCCCCTATATAAGGAGGCAGCCTCCAACGTTTTGAAGCACATCAACACAACTTTACAACAGCCAATCTTCTCCTCCAGGGAAAAAACTCAGACTCCATGTCAAAAACTTCTCTCCTTAGAGAAAAATCTTCAACCAAGCTCCGTGCTTTCAATCCTTTCAAGCCTCTGCACTTTCAAATCATCTTTGTTCATCAAGTTCTCACTTGATAATATTTTTATTTTATTTTTCAACCTTGTTTTTACAAGTTCCCTTCTTGTATTTACATTTTGGTTGTAATCAAATCTCATCTCTTTGTCAATGAAACAAGAAAATAATCTTTTCACAGCATCTCCTTTGTCATCTAGATCTGGAATCAATGATTTAAACACTTAGGTGTGACTTTGATTCAGGATTCACAAATCGTTTGGTATTTTTAATGTTTCCGCACTTCAAGCAAACATTTACTTTCCATCGCACTACGTATTTCATTTTTCCTACAAAATGAACTTTTATTTTTCTTGCTCCCTTTTATCAATTACCGGTTAAAATTGGTTGGCACGCCCGGTACCCTTTCACCAATATCTCCAAAGAGATTTTTTGGCGCGAACACTATTAGTTAAAATTTTTTTGAAATTTACAAATTTAGTTACTTATATTCAAATCTTAAAAATCAACATGTAGCAAAAAAATCTTAAAAATCAACACAGGACTTTGATCTACAAATTATAGAATTTGTAACTGCGGTTGCATTCCAATCGGGAAGGCGATTGGAGGACAAACTCTGGAATAATGAGATTCGATTCCAATTTGCTGAAGTTGCTTTGCCAAGCTTTTTAATTGGTGGAGAGACAGCTCAATCACGTGACCTGTGGTGGAATTGCACGTGACCCTCTCCCATGAACAACAGTCAGTAGTAGTATTACTCTCTGGATCGTGAATATATATTCTTCCAGGAGGAAGGAAGAAGAGAGTCATTGGAGTCATCAACAAAAGCCTTCTTCAACTCTAACAAACACTTTCGTTCTTCTTCCAAGCAACCGTTGCATCCTTTGATGTAAACCAAAACGATGAAACTTAACCTTAACACTAAGGGGGTGTTTGGTTGGGGGTCATCCCAGATCCCCAACAGTAAAAAGATTCCCCTTTTAACTTACCCGGTTATCACATTCCCAGGTAAGTGGCCATTTCTGTTTGGTTAGCATTCCTAGGTATTTTCGTAACCCAAGTTTGGTTTGAGGGAATGTTTAGTCCTACAAATGGGTAGATTACTGTAATACCCTTCTATGTGTGTAGTATCAAGTCTAACTTATTGCACCATTACAAGGTGTTATAGAAAAGATTACAAGGTGTAATAGAAAGGATTATACATTCAATTAACATGGTTTACACATACACTGATTTTAATTAATTTAAAACAGTAAATTAATTTAGTTAGTCAAGTTTAGTTAAATACATTTTCCAACCCATAAAATAAACAAAGTGGTAACAACCCCAATCCCAAATCCCACAATTAATCCTTTATGAAAGGATTGATCAACAATAGAAGGGTTTATCTCTTTCATTTGCAATCCTTGTTTCTTAATGACTTTGTCCTCACCCTCATTGAGGTTCCAATACTCAAGAAAAGACATTTCGGCTTCCTTGTGATCCTTGTACATTTTATGGTGGCAACCTCGATAACCATTTACTTGGTCCTTTGCTTCCTCCTAACTTCCATAAATTCCCGGCTTGCGACCCTCGAAAACAACATAATACTTTCCCATCAACCTAAACAAATAGAAGCGAGCATATATATTGATCAATCCATAAACACACATGTCATAAACAACATAGTAAACCAACACCATTAAGCAAGTTTTACAAGTGATGTTCTAAAACAAGTATGTTCAGCAACCATAGACAGAATGTAATCAACCTAACTAGCATTTCCTAACTACAATTAGTTTATGTTCCTATTAGGCTCAAACAGAAGGACCAACTTCTGATAGAAGGGAAAAGTTTTTCCTCGAAGCCTTGCAGAATAAGGATGTTCCTGCATTAAGAGCATGGCTGTATTAATTTCAAATAGCTGGTTGTCAAAGTCATTAAAACTATGATCATATGAACCCTAAGTTTCTTACCCTAATCCACACATCCCATGATTCTGGATCACCATCAATCTTATGATGGACTCTATCCCATGTAAAAGCCGCTGTTGACATCAACATCTCCCTGATGTGGAAATAGTCTCTCTTCAAACCCCTAATTCTACATGAAACATGGGACATTGTTATGCCCCTACCAGGTAAGCTAAGGTTGACCATGTCAACCAGCACATCTTTGTGTTCCTGCCAACGTACTCCATGGTCTCGAATACCCAGCATCATATCAACTAAAATTCCACTTTCATCTGTTGTCCAAACTCTACCAAATGTCCTAGGCCTATCCATGATTGAACCCTAAACTGCCATAAATAAAAATAGGTAATAATGACACATACCAGGCAATAATGGCAGCAGGCCAATATCAATAATAATAATTAATTATATAAATTAATAATAATAAGTTAAATCCAAACACACATGTTTAAGTAACTAAAACCATTTCAACTAGTAATGTTCTAGATTGTCCAAATACTAAAGTAAGCTTCATTGTCTTCTAAACTAACTAATCCTCTTCAAATAGTCCTTTCAAATCCTCAAACAGGGGAAAAATTTTTCCCCTAAGCATTGCATTGTAATGATGTTCCTGCAATAAACATTTGTTGTTTATTATTATGATAAAACCCCAAAATCTGATATAATAAACCAACTCAAACATAATTAGGGTTGTTTCTTACCCTATACCATTTATCCAGCGTTGCTGGATCACCCACAACCTTATGATTGACTGGATCCCAAAGAAAATGAGGGTTTACCCTCAACATGTGCTTGAATTGAAAGTAGTCCCACTTTAATTCCTCTATTCTAGTCTGAACTTGGGGCAGTGAGAATCTAGAACCAGGTAAGTAGATCTCAAGCATCTCTGGTATCATATCCACTAAATCAGACCAAGAATATCCACCAGCATCAAGAGCATGCATCAACTCAACTAAATTTCTATCTTCTTCTTCTGTCCAGAGTCTAGGAACACCCCTAGGTCTATCCATAACTGGACAGAAACTGCCAATTTAAATTAACACATGCTGAATGCATATTAAATATCCAAAATTAATTAAAATAGGTCACATGCTCAACAAAATAAGTGACTACAACAAAGTTTCAACAAAAATAAACAAGCATGTCCAGAGAAATCCAAACAACATAAACAAACAACATCTACCACAAAGCTTCTCTAAATCCTTACTACTCCAACCCTCTATTTCTACTCTATCCCCTATTGACTTTGTTAAACAGCTTCTCCCAATCCTTATAGAGGGGAAAAGTTCTGCCCTTAATCTTCTTAGCATAAGGGTGTTCCTGATAAGAAAACAGTTTTCAAAGTCATTAAAACTATGTTCAAACCCCTATGTTCAAACAATATAAGAAATTGCCTAAGGGACAGTCTCTTACCCTAAACCACATATCAATTGCAGCTGGTTCACCCTCAACCTTATGATTGGTGTCATCCCAACGAAACAAAGGGTAGTCCAACATCTCCTTGATCCTCCACAATTCATTCTTCATTAGCCTTATCATACTCACAACATGAGCTTTGCTAAGGTTCGAGCCAGACAATTTTTCCTCAATCATATGTACAATACGATCAATTGCATAATTCCATGGTCTTCCTTGATTCTCAAAATGTTGCATGCACTCAACTACAGTTCTTTTTTCCTCATCTGTCAATTTTCGTTTTCTCATACGGTCCATGAATGAAGCCTAAACTGCAAATTTAAATACCCAAGAACCCTAACCACATATAGTTGACTACAAAACAATTCACTATATATAGTAGGGGTGATCAAAAATCGGGTCAAACCGAGAAACCGACCCGACCCGATTGAAAATGGGTGAAATGGGTCGGTTGAGTCGGTTTGTCGGGTGATTCGGTTTGGGAAGTCCGTTTTGGTGGTTTATTGGGTCGGTTGTCGGTATGAAATTTGAAACCGAAACCGACCCGAGAAACCGAAGGTGTAAAACGACGTCGTTTTGACATAGGGTTTAGTTATATTTTTTAATTTTAATAATAAGTATAAAAAGGTTTTTTTTTACTCTTCAGTTCCATTTTCTCTCTCCCTTCCTCGACTCTCTCTCTTTTCCTCCGTTTATCTTTTTTTCTTCTTTTTTCTTCTCCCTTTCGATTTATCGAGTCCATCCGGCACTCAGCAGAGTTCCGGCACCGGCGGCCCCCCCGTGGTCATCATCTTGTTAATCGTGCTTCAATACTTCTTAACCCTTGAATTTTGAGGTTTCCCAAATGGAGGAGGAGAACCCTAACCAAGCGGGTAAGCCAAAAATTTCAAAATTCTTGCAAGTTTCTTTCTTAATTGTAGTGAATTAGATAATTCTTTTGGGTTTAATTTATTTCATTTTGAATTTTGATTATGGCATGAACCTTAACCTAGCCGAAACCCAAATTGTTTCTGTTTTAGTGCATTTACTTTCATCAAAATTCAATGGACCTGCTGATGGTAATAATGCTTTGCTTTTTCTTTCATTTGCCCCAGCAATTGCCAGCTTACTATATACTATGTTGCTCTGCTTTTTTTTTTCTTTTTATTGGCTACAATTTTCCCTTTTTGTTTAATATTTGTTTTTTATATTGTATTTAAATTTTGTTTACTTTTAGATGTTAGGGTCTTAGGGATATGTGGTAGCCATTGTTGTCACTTCTAGGGATCTTGGTCAGAAATAGGGAGGTGAAATCAGGGGGTCAAAAACTAGGGGTTGGGTCATTGGGTCATTGAAAAGAAGAAGCAGAGGCACTTCTTGGGTACTACATTTTCCTTGTGGTTACTCGTTACCAAATATTTTTCCATAGTTTTGCTTGTATATGCCTATGCCTTTTGCTTGTGTATCCTCTGCTTGCATATTGGGTAATTATTTTTTACTATTAGTTTTATATGGACCTTCTTATTTACTAGTAATAATAATTCATTAATTAGCATATGTTTTGCATATTGTTTTCTTCTATAACTTTCTGAACACTTGATCCATAATATAACATACTATTATACACCCATTCTATCAATTAATTCTGTTTTACGTTGTATTTTAGTGTAGAGAAGGCATACCGAATGCTTCATTTCCAATTGGTGAGGTTTAATTGATGATTTTTGTAGGAACTATAAGGTCAACAACACATATTGGGCCAGCTCACTTCTTTGTTAAAAATTAAAATAGAGTATAGGTGAAAAGTATGAATCTGGTATTTTCGAACAAGGTGGCTATAAATGGAGGTTGTGTTGATTAATTTTTACCATCAAAAGCAATCCATAAAAAAATAGGTGATTAATTTTTATTTTTATACAAAAAATAAAGGAAGAGATAAAGAAGGTTTAAGTGTTCTTTATTTCTTGGTTTATAGATGATGATGTTTACAGTTTACTACATACAAAAAAATATGGTCTAAAATATGAATTGAAGTTGGGGCCTTATATATGTAATGGTTTAGTCCATGAGGATTTTGAGCTTTTTCACATTAAAGTATAGACATTTTTGGGCTTCATTTCTTTCCAATATATAAAGTCCACCGTATATATATGTCAGCAGCACCAAAGAAGTGTTTATTTCTATTTCCTGATTACCTAGATGTTATTATCCATGTGCATGCTTGAGGTGTGTGGAAATTAATTCTCTTTATAAGAATCAGTTTTAGATACTGCAAATATAGCTATGAGATCTGAGGGCCTTGTTGATCAGTTAAAAATTAGAATAGATTTCATTACAGTTTCTCTTTTGTTTTTCATATGGTTTGGATTCAAAGTCATTATAGCTTACACTTAACTGAAATTAATAAGTTATTATATGATGTGCTGCATATATCATTATTTAAAATGCAAACTTGAGTACTTAAGTTTTTGTTTTCAAATTGTGCAGTGGAAAGCCAGAATTCTAGTTTTGGAACTGATGTTGGGGATGGCGAGGATGTGGTAACTGCCACTCAACAGAGGCATGTTTCGGATGCTCGCAGTTTAGCCAAGAAGAGGAAATCTGTCCAAACCCAATCAAAGCCTCCTCCTGCTCCAAAAAAAGGCAAGTCTTGGTCAAAAGCTTGGCAACACTTTACAAAGTTTGAGGATGATAATGGTGCAAAGAAGGCAAAGTGTAATTATTGTGGGAAGGTATATGCAGCTGATGGTAAGTCCAATGGTACTACTAATTTAAATAATCATCTTCCTATGTGCCAAAATACTGTTGATGATAAGCAAACTGAATTACAATTTAAGAGTGGGGAAGATGGGGGTGTATCCACTTGGAAATTCAGTAATGAAGCAATTAGGGCCTCTATTGTTGAAATGATAATTGTGGATGAGCTTCCTTTTAAATTTGTTGAGAAGAAGGGGTTTAGGAAGTGTATGGCTACTGCATGCCCTAGATTTGTAATGCCTTCTAGGCATACAATTGCTAGGGATTGTACATTGCTTTATGAAGTTGAGAAGGTGAAGCTTAAAAGAATTCTAGCTTCATGTGAGGGTAGGGTGTGTATCACCACTGATACTTGGAGTAGTTTGCAGAGAAACAGTTATATGTGTGTGACAGCCCACTTTGTGGATGATCAATGGGTATTGAGGAAGAGAATTATAAGCTTTTATCCAATTACAAGTCACACGGGTGAAGCATTAGGCAAAGAATTAGAGAAGTGCTTTAAGGATTGGGGTTTGGATAGGATATTAACGATCACTGATGATAATGCTTTAAGTAATGATTCTGTAATTTCATATTTGAAGAAGAGGCAAGGGCAATTGAGAAATAGTGTCTTGGGAGGCAAATACCTACATATGAGGTGTGTTGCCCATATTCTGAATTTGATTGTAAATGATGGATTGAAGGACTTGGGGAATGGTTCGGTTGACAGAATTGGAAATGCCGTGAGGTATATAAAGAATTCAAATGCAAGGTTTCAAAAGTTTAAGGAGGTATCTACAGAAAAAGGGATAAATCCTAAGATGGGGCTAAGTG
>AWWV01014980.1:0-35588 GCA_001974805.1 Corchorus capsularis
ATCGTATGTCACTTCCAACACACTCTTGGAAGACATTTGCAATGTTTATGTCAGCTTTAGGGAGTTGATCAACAACAATCAAAGTAAAGAAATGATCGGAATGGTAAGCAAAATGAAGACAAAATTTGA
Source organism: Corchorus capsularis (assembly GCA_001974805.1). Taxonomy (NCBI): domain Eukaryota; kingdom Viridiplantae; phylum Streptophyta; class Magnoliopsida; order Malvales; family Malvaceae; genus Corchorus; species Corchorus capsularis. Next base: position 130 of record AWWV01014980.1, read on the forward strand.
GAAGTACTGGGTGGCATTGACAAACTGAATAATCTAGTTTATGTTTCGGCTGTTTTGGATCCCAGGTAAATCTTTTTCAACTTAAACCCTTTTCTTTTAAAATTAAGACATTTGCAACTTAAATCTTTTCTTTATATGCCTCGACTGTTTTCTTAATAGGAAGAAGATGGGGTTTGTTGAATTTTGCTTGAAGAAGATGTATGCATCTGAAGCGTCTGGACAAGTGACTACCATGATGCAAATAACACGTGATGCCACTACTGAATTATTTGAAGAATACAAAAGGATTATGTAGTCGACTAATCAACCTCAACACCAAGCTGGGATTCAAGTAGCTTCTACTTCTCGATCTACCACTGCAGCTGATGATCATGATGATGAAGATGATTTGATGGATGAGTTCACGCAGTATACAATGGAGACTGGCAATGAAGAGAATCAAAGTGAATTGGATAAGTATTTAAAGGAGGCCACTGAAACTGTTGCCAAAGGGGCTGACTTTGATGTATTGTGTTGGTGGAAAATGAACAAGCATAGATACCCTGTCCTCGCCTCTCTAGCACGAGATTGCTTCACTATTCCGGTCTCCACTGTGGCTTCTGAATCGGCTTTCAGCACAGGTGGTAGGGTTCTTGATGAGAAGAGGTGTAGCTTGGGACCATCAATTGTCCAAGCTTTGGTTTGCTGCCAAGATTGGCTCCGTGACGCTCCCGAATCTTTTGTGGATGAAGAGGATCAAATAATGTTTGATGAAATTGCCTTCGGTACGTATTATGCTAATTCAGAATTAGTGAATTTAATTGCTCAAAAAGCTTGCTGTGTTTTTTTGTAGTTTCTGAAATCAATTTCTGATTTCATATTCTGAAATTAGATTCTGATTTCAGTTTCTGAAATCAGTCTGATTTCAGATTCTAAAATCAGATTCTGATTTCAGTTTCAGTTTTCAGTTTCTGAAATCAGTCACTAAAATCAGATTCTGATTTCAGTTTCAGTTTTCAGTTTCTGAAATCAGTCTGATTTCAGATTTTGAAATTAGTTCTATTTCTATTATTTCATATCATTGCAAACAATTTTGATTCATACTTTCACTGTCCTTTTTCCCTTTGTTGTCTAAACTCTTGCTTAGAAACATCTAAGCGTTCTAAGGATCCAATAATCGATGGTTGAGTTGAGAGGGTTGTCCGAGTAACTAGCATATAGATTTCATTTCTGGTAAGTTAGGCTCCCTATTTAAATTTAAAAATTGACATTTACATTGTTCTTACAAAAACATTAAACTAAATTTTCACTTTGCATTTGCAGCTTTTGTTGGTTCATGGACTTTGGAGGATAAAAAGATTGGAATATGTTGCTATTGCTTGTTGACTATTTTGGACAGCTTTTAGGAGTTGGACTGATTTTGATGCATATGTTTGCAGCTGCCTACCTGCCATTTATTATTAATTATTGTGTTCAGGTCTTTTGTTAGTATTATTTTTTATTTGGCAGCCTTATTCAATGCCTCTTTGGTTAGGCTTAGATGTGGTACAAAGTTTAACTGCCTTAGATAGTCCCCTGCTTCAAATTTTGTGTAAAGCAGGACTTTTATAACCAATTTTTTGTGCAGCTAAGTTAGAAATTGTTAGATAATAGATTAGAACTTATTAATGATGATCAATGATTGCAAATTAGTCAATTGTATAGGCTAATCATATATGCAGCTGCTTTCTTTTGTAAATGGATGCTGTAAATTCATATATGGCATTGAGGAAGTATTTAAAATCATGTATTTTCATTTTGCTCAATTGTTCAAAATTCAAACCGAAAAACCGAATCGGTTTCGGTTTTTGGCGGTTTCCCATTTAGTCGGGTCGGTTGTCGGTTGAAATATTACAATTTCGGTTTTGGTTGAAACCGACCCGACTGACCCGAAACTGACCCAATGATCACCCCTAATATATAGAGCACATAAATATCAATAATACAGCATAAACACAGAACATATATTTATCATATGCATATCAAAAGCATATAATTACAGAACATACATTTCACTTCAAAGACACAACATATATTTATCAATTTAAAAAAAAAGTTTCTGAAAATTTACCCTTCAATTGACCTCAATTGATATTACTTGACTAAATTTTTCGAAATTTCATCAATTTATGAACCAATATCCAGAAATAGAAACTTTTCCCCAATATAGTTTCGCCCAAACCCTAACCCAGTAAACCATATATAAATTTTCGGCTTAATCTAGAAAATCCCAAACGTTTTACCAAATTAAACTCACAAACTCAAACCCAACTTCCATAAAACAGTCGAATCTCACAGAAAACGCAAACAAGAAAACCAAATCACATAGATCAAGTGACAGAGAGTCGCAATCCACAAAAAAGTTTTGAAAACTTACTGTTTCGGTAAAAAAAAATGACAGAGGAAACGATGGCAACGCTTCAAACGGCAGAGGAATCGACGGCAACACTTCAAATCTCGGCCACAGATTCAAGTAGATCGAGAGAATTGGCTGACGGCTAGGGTTTTGTAAAAAGAAAACTGAAAAACAAAAACTAAAAAGTAGGCTTTTTGTATTTTTTGAGGTTGGTATGAGTTGTAATTATTTACAACTTGGAGGGCAGCGTCGTCCGTAATGGTTAAAAGAGAGGGGCATTTTTGAGAAAAATTTTGAGATTCCCCTGGAATATCAGATAACCTTAGGGGACGGGGGTTATCTTTTTTGCCAACATTCCGGGTTACATTCCCCCCAATCCGACGTGGCACCCGTAATCCTAAACACCCGTAATCTTCATTCCCACCAACTAAACGAGTGTATCCCAGATTCCCGAACGCAGATTCCGCCCTTCATCTGGGATACCCCCTAACCAAACGCTCCCTAACAAATATTTCCTCATTGTTACTATTTCCGCTATTCCTTTTTTTTTAAGTGAATTATTTATTAAAAGGAAGAATATTACAACCAAGCAACCAAATTTGAGGATCTATTTCCACTATTCCTTCTTATTCTTACATTAATATTTATGGCATGAAGAAGAATATAATATGAGGTTCTTGTGGAATTCTTGATCTTAACACACATCAATTTTAAAATAAAATTAAAAAAAAAACCCAAAATTTCTTCGAAGAGTAAAGTAATTCATAAAGGATTACGTTATATAATTTCTTGAACAAGACTGATTAAAAATCTTTGGGTAATTAACACCCGAGTTGTCAGCTCAGTGTACCGTGGCTGGACAATGAGGTTCTGAGTTCAAGTCTCACGAAATGTGAGTTTAATTTGTAATTTGGTTTATTTGTGTATTTGGTAGGTAGACCAGCTTTATTGTTAAAATTTTAAATTTCACTTAATTTCATTATTAAACTGCTTATTATGTAAGAGTGAAAGTTGTAAATTCATATAAATTAATTGGTGTGCAAGACTTTATATATATATATATATATATATATATATATGAGATCTCATCACTATCACCACGTCATGGGCTTAAACTTTCCAAGTCAATCCGTCCAATAAGTACTCAACCAAGTCTTCTCATTGTAAATATCGTCACACTTTCAAGGAAGGATCCATAACTTTTTTTTATTCATTTGCATGACCATTTAATTTTTTTCCCCGTTCGTTTAGAATGACCTTTGTGAAATCAACTAAAGGGGATCTATAGCTGTTCGCGCCAAAAAATCTCTTTGGAGGCTTTGGTGAAAGGGTATCGAGCGTGCCAATCAATTTTGTATAAAAATTAATAAAAAGATGCGAGAAAAATAAATATTCAATTTTGTTGTAAAAATTGGTAAAAAGATGCGGAGGAAAAATTAAAGATTGCTTTGCAGCAACATGTAAATAACCAAAACGAATTGCAGATCCTGAATCAAAGTCATACAAAAGTGTTTAAATCATTGATTTCAGATTCAGAAATAAAGGATTACTATAAAAAGGTATTTTCTTGATTCAGATGAGAAAAATAACAAGATGTTGTTATTTTGATTGCAACGAACATATAAATACAAGAGTGGACTTGTAAGAACAGGGTTGAAGAGATTATAAAATAATGATCAAGTTTAGAACTTGATTTACAAATGAGAGTGACAGCCATGGGATTTGGAGTTAAGAGTTGAAAGCACGAAGCTTGATTTGATTTGTGCGGAGCAAGTTGTTGTTGTTTGTTGTTGTTGGAGGAGCTGCTAGAGACCTTACAACGCTGCAGCTGATGGTCTTTATATAGGGGCGGCTTGGCTAGGGCAAAAGCAATCCGATGGTCCAAAAAGACTCCCTCTTGCTTCATCTTAATCCACTGCATTTAAGTCTTGATTTTGAATCCTTTTAAATAAGGAAACTTCATCCAATTCAGCCAAGGAAGTCTCCATCAGGAGAAATTATTAGGTGGGACGGACCCACCACGTCATCTATGAGAGCAACCAATGATATTAAGACAATTCATCGATTTTCTAAAACCCTATCCCAATAATAATTTCTCCCCAATAATATCTCAAATTTGGGGACTTACCCTTTATAAAGGATTTATTTTAAAAGGGGCTAAACCTTGGGCTAAAATTGTGCCTAAATTTAAGGAAGTCATTTGACATATCAAGATTCCATTGGTTAGTCCCATGGATGACGTGGTGGGTTCGTCCCACCTAATAATTTCTCCTCCATCAGGTTCTGGACTTTGAAATGTGATAATTAACACATTTAAATGACAAATTTCGGAATTAATTGCATCCCAAAGTCTCGGTGCAACAAGCAGGGGTGAAAATTCTACTTAATTAAGAAAGAAAAAAAGAGATAAGCTAAGGTGCCATGTCTCAAAATTTAGATAATAATCTTGTAGATCTGATTAGGTAAGGTCAAACATATTTATTTCCTTAAACATAGATTTTCCAAAGGGCTGAAATTGGTACTCCAATGTTTACCTAAGATGGATTAGAAATTACAAATTGAGAGATTATGGATTCTAAATCCAACTTTAGCCACGAGATTCATTAAATCTATATTGAAATATATAAGAAGGGTAGCCAGTAGTCATCTCCATATTTGAAGTTAAGAATATTCCTATACATCTAAATTCTCACTAATTATTGATAAAAAAAAATCTCACTAAGTAGTCTCATAATCATTCTTCTCGATCACGCAAGAGATCTTAAGCAAATGAAATGGCTGTGGAAAGAGGCAGTGCAATGATTGGCATGTCACTAATAATACTGTGTTTGATCTTGTTTCATTCAGAAAATACCGAAGCAGCCATGAGCCACCTTTAAGGTTGGAGATGCTTCCGGCTGGCGATTTGGTGTGAGTGATTAGCCCAAAGGAAAAAACTTCACAACCGGCGACATCCTCGGTAAATATACTACTCCCTCTGTCCCTTTTTATAAGTCCCTTCTAGAAGTTTTTTTGTCCCAAAATATAAGTCCACTTTCTAAGCCCAATGCATATTTATAAGTTGTTTCCAAAATTAGCCTTGAAAATGGTAGGGTAGTTAAGAAAGTGAGTAGGAGGAGAGAGACTCAGTGGGGAAAGAGTATAGGGGTAAAAATAGAAGAACAATATAAAACTACACAAAATTTTGAGTCCTAACTAACTTTCTTAATCTTGATTATATAGTTAAAAGGGACTTATAAAATGGGACAGAGGGAGTAGTTTATTTCATTAATTATGCATTTGTGGAATTAAAATCAAGAATAAGTCATTAACTTTTGTGGTAATAATGTTGCAGAGTTTACTTAAACTCAGGGGATGCACACCCTAGCGGTGGTAGATAAAAATGGGCATGATACATGCACAGTGCCAAGCGGTGCTCAGATATTCAGGACGGGGAATGACAATGTCACCCTCGTCAAAGGAGAAAACTATTTCATCTGTAGTGTTCCTGGCCACTGCGCCATGGGGATGCAACTAGCCATCATTAATGCTGCATAGTTTATGTTGTTGGCCTAATTTTGTAGTTTGTATTTGGAAACATGCAAAGGGATGTCATTATAATTACTGCATTAAAACATTTTTCCTTCTCAAGAATATAACATATATAATCTTAAGAATATGGAAACATATTGTCCTCCTAACAAGACATGGTTTTTATTAGTACAAACAAAGTTCACTTCAAAAGCTCACAAAAGTTCACTACTAGACATGAAGTTGCAGACCACTCTAACAATGATAGTAATAGAAAAAACGGTAAACATAGTAATAACAGGAATCAATAAAATCTTGGATGAAATTGAACCACCTCCTTCGCCAGTAAGGGTTGATGTAGAGGATAGTTACCAATCCCAGCAAGACCATGATGTAAGTTGCAACAAGACTTGCAAAGAAAGAGATTCGATCAACTTCATACCATTTTCCTTCACTCTCAGCTGAAGTTCCCGATTGCCCTAGCTCATCAACAACAACACTAGTTGTGCAGCTTTTTGGCAATGGTTTTCCACAAAGAAATGGATTTCCCTCGTAACTGCTTTCATCAAATGTGCTCAATTGGGGTACATCAGGAATCTTTCCTGACAAGTTGTTATGTGCAACACGGAATGCCCCCAAAGAGTGCAGTCTGGTCAAGTCAAATGGAATTTTCCCGCTGAGATTGTTGTAGGAAAGGTCCAAGCTTTCGACTTCAGATAAGTTTGAGAGAGAAATTGGGATGAATCCAGTTAAATGGTTGTGGGATAAGTTTAGAGCACGAATGGAAGATAAATCTCCAATGCTCCAAGGAATTTCCCCTCTTAAATTGTTGCTTGATAGATCCAGCCCGGACATGTATTTTAAAATGCCTCCCTTGTAAGGCATAAGCAAATATATAGTGATAAAGTCAATCTCAACTTGAAGGTTAATCTCGTAAGAAGAGTGGAAATCTACAGCGTAAGTCCTTTGAAGATCTGATACATACGTGACTGAGAAAATACCGTTGAAGTTCACCGAAATTAGCTGATCCAAGTCTCTAGGGACATCTCCAGGGAATAAGCTCCCAAAGGTGATATTATTGAAACATGAAGGTATTGACCCAGAAAAAGAGTTGTGGGAAAGATCCATCATACTTATGTCTTTTAAATCACACAAGTGCTCTGGGATCAAACCACTCAAACCATTATTTGCTAGCAATAGTAATCTTATGTTGGGAACTCCAACTCCAACTAGCTCCGCCGGAATGCTACCAGACAATCTATTATTTCTAAGGTTTAACATTCTAAGTTCGATAGAGTTCAAAAGAGGAACATGTATTGATCCTGTGAATCTATTCCTTTCCAAATCGAGAGCCATTAATCTGTCTGAACCAAAGCAAGAAGGTAATGGCCCAGAAAAGAAGTTATCAGAAAGGTCTGCCGCAATCAAAGAACTCCATAGATTTTGTCCACATGGAAAGTCTCCTTCAAAATAGTTATGCTTCATGTTAAGTAACCACAAGCTTGAGTGCAAATTAGCAAACGATCTGGGAATTATTCCTGTGAAGTTGTTATTGCTAACATCCAACAACACAATTTCTTCCAACAATTCGAAGTTCACATCTGTCAGACTTCCCGTGAAGTGATTGTTATTTAACCTTAGAAACCATAGATTACTCAAGTTGAAGTGAGCAGAAAATATTTGGCCACTAAAATTGTTATCAGATAATATTAAAACCCTCAAGTTGGTGCAATCTGCAACCAACCCCTTGGGTACATCTCCTGTAAAGTTGTTAAATGACAAATCCAGCGCCACCAAATCTTTCAGCCCACCAATGGAAGAGGGTAGATCACCTTCAAAAGAATTGTTAGAGAAACTAAGTTTCTTTAGATTCGGAAATATTTTTCCTATATATTCTGGAATCTGCCCATTAAACTGATTGTTTGAGATATCAAAAATAACAACATTTCTGACAAGATGTGGAGGCAGATAAAATGGACCAGCAAAGCTGTTGTTCTTAAGGTTTAAAACTCCAAGTTGAGCATTCCTTTCAAGCAACCAGGTGGGGAACTTTCCCTTTATCTTATTGTGAGAAAGATCAACTGCTTTCAACTCGTGTACATAATAAACAAATTTTGGAATACTGTTGAGATTGCAATTGGATAGTGTCAATATTTCCAACTGAGGCAATGCAGTCCCACTCCAACCACTATTTTCCATATCTACATGCAGATTGTTGGTCTCCGGCAAATTTGTCTCCATTCCAAGTATGACTACTCTGAGGTTGGAGTGGTATGCTGCTGTTGAGTTGAAAGAGAGCATGCCTTGAAAGTAGTTATGACTAACATCTATGTACTTCAGAGATGTCAAGCTCGACAATAAATTGGAGGAAATGTTCCCACTGAATTGGTTCCAAGAGAGGTCTAGAAGTTTAAGAGATGTCAAATTGTTCAAGCATGGAGGAAGGTTTCCTTCGAGACGATTACCGCTAAGAAGCAACTCTTGAAGAGAAGTTGACAATAAATCGCAAGAGATGGTCCCATTGAATTGATTCCAGTGGAGGTCTAGAACTTTAAGAGAAGTCAAATTGTTTAAGCATGGAGGAAGGTGTCCTTCGAAGTGATTACCCTTGAGAACCAACTCTTGAAGTGAAGTTGACAATAAATCGCAAGAGATGGTCCCATTGAATTGGTTAAGAGAGAGGTCTAGAACTTTAAGAGAAGTCAAATTGTTTAAGCATGGAGGAAGGCTTCCTTCGAGAGCATAATTAAAGCTAAGATCCAACACTTGAAGACTCTTCAATTCACACAACCCTGCGAAAGGGAATCAACAATTTGGAACTCTATCCCCAATTGCAAGGCTTCTAGACGTTTACCATAAGATTTTAATTAATTGAGACAAGATTTTATATGTACCTGTTAATGGAAAGGTTCCGTTGAGATAATTACGCCTTAGATTAAGCACCTCTAAATTGGTAAGCTGATCCAAATCTGTATCAAATGAAAAAAAAAAATTTGAGACAATCAAAATTTCTTCCTCTCTCTTTTTAATTTGGCTTTTCTTCGATAAATTTGATTCTTGCAAGAAGAAGCACTAATATCTACTAATATATTGTACAATGCACACTTAGTCACTTACCCTGCGCAATAAGAGGGCCTTCCAAGTTGTTGCGTGATAGGTCAAGATATGTGAGGGACGGCAATGCTCTTAAAGCCTTCATTATACCTTTGTTGAATCTGTTTCGACTGAAATTTACATATTCCAACTTCCTCAGCTTACCCAAAGATTTCAAATCTAAACAATGATAAATTGCAATTAAAAATGAATTATTTAATCAAATATCTCTAATAAATATTGTAATCTAAAGGGGAAAGTACTTTACTGGGTAATGTTAAATAAATACTAGTGTTGACGGAACCGGATTGAACCAGTTGGTTAAATCGGGTAGTTGAACCGGGAACCGGACCAGATTGATCCGAAAAATCGGATTTTTACAATATTTTAATATAAAAAATATTTTTTAAAATATTTTAAATTTAAAATAATAATTTTTAAATGATTTTTAATTAAACGAACGGACCGACGATCGAACCGATTGAACCACGAACCGTCAAGGGATCCGGTTCACACTCCGGTCCGGTTTCCTGAACATTGATAAATACTCTATCTATTAAAGTATCTTAGAATAAATGCTTTTTCGGGAATCAAAATCCTCTACTCTTTTTTGGTGCCAAACAAAGGTATCTTAAAATAGAAAGATGACATTTATTTGAGAACAGAGGAAACCATTGCACAAAAACTAAACGTGCATGCCTTGGTCGGATATGGATCCTTCAAACCGATTAGATCGAAGATTCAATTTCTTAAGGGATGTGAGTGCACTCAAAGATGGCAAGATGCTATTGGTAAAGCTGTTATTAGCAAGATCCAATTTCACCAGCCGCTGTAATCTCGAAAAGCTACTATAACCTGCAATAATATATACATATAAAGATTAATTAATTAATTAATACTATTACTTAAATTTTGAAATTTACAAATTTACATATTCAAATCATAAAATTCAAGACAAGACTTTGATTTACAAATTATTTGTACCTGCGGTTGCATTCCAGTCAGGAAGGCGATTGGAGGACAAATTCAGAATCCTTAGCTGCTCAAAAGATTGGAATAACGAGATTTGGCTCCAATTGCCTGGAGTTTTAACGATTGCTGCTTCGCCAAGCTTTAAGTGGTGGAGGGACAGCTCTATCACGTGACGTGTGGTGGAATTGCACGTGACCCTCTCCCATGAACAACAGTCGCTACTACTCTCTGGATCGTGAATCCAGGAGGAAGGAAGAAGAGAGTCGTCGGAGTTATCAACAAAAGCCTTCTTCAACTCTAATAGAGCCTTTCTTTCTTCATCCACGCAACCGTTGCATCCTTTGATGTAAACCAAAACGATGAAACTTAACATTAACACTAACAAATATTTCCCCATTGTTACTTTTTTCCGCTATTCCTTCTTATTAGTCTAACATTGATATTTATGGGCTGAAGAAGAATATAATATGAGGTTCTTGTGCAATTCTTGATCTTAACATACACTAATTTTTTTTAAGAACACCCAAAATTTCTTCGAAGAGTAAAGTAATTCATATAGGGATTACGTATATAATTTCTTTAACAAAACTGATTAAAAAGTCCTTGGGTAATTAATTATCATGCGGGGCGTCATAGGTCACGATCATGCTTGTCCATGTGAGATAATTCATGAATATGATATAGGCTATCAATTTTTAAGAATCAATTTGATTGACTTTGTTGTTAAAATTTCACTTATGTTTGGGTGACTTGTGTTCTGGTTTGGTTTGCTCTGTTTTGGACTTGTTTCTGCTTTTGACTGCTGATTTAGCAGCCCCCTGTATTGTTCTCTCGCTTTCAATCAATATAATCTATTTGCCTTCCAAAAAAAGAAATTAATTCTTAAAAAATGCTTATTATTTAAGTGTGAAAGTTGAAAATTCATATATAAATTAATTGGTGCAAGACTTGTTCAATACTTCTCGAACTTTTGGTCATTTATTTTTCACGAAAGAAGACATGGAATTTTTTTGTTAAGGACATAATATTTGGTACAAATTTCATTACAATATATGAGATCTCATCACTATGTCATGGGCTTAAACTTTCCAAGTCAACACGTCGAATAAGTACTCTACCAAGTTTTCTCATTGTAAATTTCGTCACACTTTCAAGGAAAAGGATCCATAATTTTTTTTTATTCATTTGCATGACCATTTGATTTAGTTAATTACTTTGAATTAAAATTAGAGTCAATAACATTTTTGTTTTGGTTCCTAATTAATTTAAACAAGTATTTGATATACTATTTGGGGTTTGCAAGATTTTAGGGCCCCCCATAAATGCACCCCTGGTTACAAACCCTTATTGCTTGGGAAGAGAGATGATCATATAAGTAATTCTCTACAGCAATGCTTTTAAGTGGATATTTTGCTTATATCAATCCAAGCTGTTCTTTCTAAATATATAACGTGGACTAATCCTAAATAGGACTGGCCCTCTCCGGTGCTAGTCGGATCCGATAGATCGATAGGAAGCACTTTGCCCTGTTTCCGTACACAAACTTGAGATAATGTGGTGAAGCTGTTGAAAAACAAGTTTGGGTCCTCCTCATCCCTTGCACTGAGGAGGTAGAGAGCAAGAGAGTATCAGCAAGTGAAACACTCACTGAACTAAGGGAGGTGTGAGATGTTATTACTCACCCCCCTCATACGTGATCACCCTAGTATAGTGGTCAGGCCGCCCAGCTATAGCACTCCCCCGGGAGGCAAATTTGCATTTTGTTCATTTAAGGACAAAAAGGCAAGATCAAATCAATAGAGCTAGCTAGGGGGTGCGGCCCTCATAAAGGGGTTTTACCATGATGTTCCTTGATACATGTAGGTCATCCTGGTGAAATTTCATCTCAAGCAGACTTAGTGTGAAAAACTTATGCTAATTAAGGACAATTTGGGGTGTCAAACCAACTTCTATATGCTAGAGAGTTCAGTTTTACTTAGATTTTTTACCATAGCTTTATGGTGATAATCTAAGTCTAGTGGTGGAAAGTCAGCTTCGTTGGACTTAGAATGAAAAACTTATGCTAGTTTTTCATTTAAGGACAATTTAGGGAGAGAAACCTAGTTCACCATCAAGGGGAGCACGGTTTCACTTGGGATTTTTTCCATAGTCTCATGGAAATATTCTAAGTCCCTTGACAAAAGTTCAGCACAATCAGACTTAGAATGAAAATTTATGCTACTTTTTCATTTAAGGACAATTTGAGGTGATAAGCTCGGTTTACTATGAAGGAAGACTCAGATCAAGCCAAGATTTTTACCATGGTCTATGGCTGATATACGAACCCTACTGGTGAAGTTTGAGCTCAATCCAAGCTCGTTTGTAACTTTTAAATCTTCTTCAGTTAAGGACAAAGTGGCTTTATATATCACCCCGGTTTAGCCATAGTTCTTAGTGAAAGGGTATTTTCGTGATTTGAAGAGCTAAATATGGCTAAGTATGAGTAATTTCGTGGCCTATGTGTTATACTCCAACACCCAGGGTCACTTTGGCCAAAAAAAAAAAACCAGGGTCACCTCTCAGCCAATTTAGTGGTTTCAGCTCATTGGAGGCAATAGAGACTACAACTGATACAGCAGATGCAGCCTATCACCTCATGCTACCTAGTACCTCATACTACCTGGGTACTATGAGAGGGAAGTCGCCTATCACCATGAGGGACGCCTCACTCATCCTTCTTCTCTTCTCCTCATCCTCCTATCACCTGCTGCAGCAACCAGAAGGAGAAGGAAGCTTCACTGCAACTTCCTGGAAGTTTCCTCCGACCAATCAGAAGAGTTCGACTTCCTCAGCAAGTAAAGCCCACCAGATCTCAAGGCCCATGCCGCCCCCTATATAAAGGAACCAGTTCCAGAGTCTCAAATCAAGTCCTACACTTCACAAACTTGCTCCAGCAAAAAACCAAGCTCCGTGCTTATTTTTTTTTCTGGCTCCGCGCCTTTTTACTCTTGTTCATCACGATTTCTTACTCGTTCTTCAAAATTCTCTTGTTCAATCTCGTCTACTAATGTTAAAACATCAATCTCTTGTTTATTTTAGAAAAGACAACAATCAAATTGCTCTTTTCCCCCATGTTCTTGTTTTTATCACTTTTGGAAGTCAATCTAGTGGATTGATGATTTAAATGCTCCGGTGTGACTTTGATCCAGTCCCCACAAATCGCTCAGATATTTTTTTATTCTAGTTATTTACGCTCTCTTTGTCAATTTTAATAAATTGACTGGCACGCCCCTATGCTGTCATTAAGTAGTTTTCACAGAAACTCTTCCAAGAGATTTTTGGCGCAACAGAAAGCACAGAGCTTGATTTGATTTGTGCGGAGCAAGTTGCTGTTGTTTGTTGTTGTTGGAGGAGCTGCTGGAGACCTTACAACGGTGCGGCTGGTGGTCTTTATATAGGGGGCGGCTTGGCTAGGGCAAAAGCAATCTGATGGTCCAAAAAGACTCCCCCTTGCTTCATCTTAATCCACTGCATTTAAGTCTTGATTTTGAATCCTTTTAAATAAGGAAACTTCATCCAATTCAGCCAAGGAAGTCTCCATCAGGTTCTGGACTTTGAAATGTGATAATTAACACATTTAAATGCCAAATTTCGGAATTAATTGCATCCCAAAGTCTCGGTGCAACAAGCACGGGTGGAAAAGCAAGTGCGGAGTGGCCAAATGGTGCTGAAATTGCTTCCAAATGCCATGAAACTTTGAACTTCATCAATTGAACATTAAATTATGCTTAATACCATGCCACTAAGATCTTATATCAAAATCATGAAAAATCGATTAAGGCAATGGCTTAAACCAAGGTCAAATAGTCATACTGTCCTTAATTGAAAACTTATGAAAAGTTACGAATGGTGTCAAACATGTACTGATTTCTCCATATAGCTTTTATATTCCATGTAGATTAAGTTTTCATGCTAATCGTGAAATCTCCATGCAAAAATCATCCTAGGATTGAATTCTGTCCATAATTGCAGGTTACTTCTGAGCACGAAATGAGCTAAAATTTGGATAGTGTGTTGATTATGATTTTCTGATCAATTTTAATAAAGGACTAAACCCCAAATTCATTCGACTTCAATCTCGAATTTCAAACCCTAATTCCCTTCTCATTACTTGAAAACTTATGAAAAGTTTTAACCCGGCCAGAAGGCCTGAATCCGAATTCAAGAGCATGGGCCAGCCTGACCCGATTTACATAGTAAATGAGGCAGCCCAAATATATCTAAAATTAAAAATTACATAATTTACTTAATTTTCATAATTTAATTAATTTAATTAGGAGAAATTAAGGTTTTAGAGTCAAAAGTCAATCCTTTTCCTAGTTGACTTTGGCCTAGGGTGGATTAAATCCAACCATCCATAGGACTTAGGAGATTAAATCTTGGCCCTCCATTGTGTGTAATTACATTATTACCCTGGGTGTAAATCATGGTATAAACAATAACTTTTTCTATCCATCAAAAAATTGATGCAGCACAATATGTAGCAGTGAATTTCGATATGGTTAATTAGACAAATATATTATCCAAAAAGATATGTATATAAAAATGGTTGTTGCTAAACACCGCCCCATTTTTTACACTTTTGACACTTTTGCCATTTGCTTCATTTTCTAAGATTTCAAATCCTCTGAAAGGTTGAAGTTATTACAAACGTAGAATAGCCCGAGAACTCCGGAAATGGACGATAACGTGCTGTATTTTGATGATGATGTAAGAAAAATTGTAATTTTTTTTTTATTTTTTTTTGGCAAAAATTGCATGTGCCGCCCCAGGAGGGTGGCATCAGCCATGGTGTGCCGGGGGGGCGCATGCGATTTTTGCAAAAAAAAAAAAAATTGCTGCCTCCCTCCTGGGGCGGCACCGACAACAATTTTTTTTTTTTTTACATAATTCTAGATCTACAACTTAAATCTACAAAATAATAACATATATTTCATAAAGATTTTCATACCAATAAAGATTTTAGTTTGAAGGTTTTTTGAAGGTTTTAAAAGATTTGGAGTTAGAAAGTTGAAAAAATATGAACAAAGGGCAAAAGTGTAAAAAGTGGGGCGGTGAATAGCAAAAAGGGGGCGATGTTTAGCAATTCAGATATATAAATAAAAAAGTAAGTATATCTTATCTTATCTTATATTATCTTACTATCTTATCTTATCTTATCTTATCTTACTATCTTATATATTTTATTATACAATTAATAAAAGTATTTTAATTTTCTTATAATATTCCTTAGTCAATATTATATTAATAATCTTAATTTGCATTTAAGAATAAAATGTGACAGTTCATAATAATTACTTTGCTTCTATGCGTTTCAATTGCTTTTGAGTCATGGAATTCTACTCCAACTCATCCACTACGGGTCACTTGATTTTTCTTAATAATCACTACAAGAGGATCAGCCCGCGCTAGTGCGTCGGGTGTCCAGAAATTTACTTTTTTGAACAATTTTTTATTCGAATTAAATTGTTTGATACGTAGGAAATTTTGAAAGTACTATGATTTTAAATGTGTTGCATCTTTAAATGGCTACACTATTAACATTGAGCATATGCCCTAAAAGTTAGCAATAAATAGCAAATATTAGTTTGGACATGGACAGATGCAATAGCTTCAATTTTGTTTCCTCCTCTAAAGTGTGTAGCACTTAGACGAAAACTAAGTTTACTCTCTTCTTCATATGTACATGAAAGGCCTGGAGAGAGATTACAATTCTAAATAATTAAGGGGCATAGGATTTATTATAACATTCATGTGAAAGGAAAATGATAATTATAAAAAAGGGCTCAAGGGCAAGAACTGGCTAGAAACTAACCTAGGGTCTTCTTAGTAATTTGGCAAGTGAGAAAAGACAGAAAAGGACAAAAAAAGTTCAAATGAAGTATCCTCATCGATCCTCAAAAGGGGCCTTTGGTAAATTCCCTGAGTCTTTCAAATAATATTTAGTGTGTATATATATATATATATATATATATATGAAATTGAATAAAAGAAAATTTGGAATAAGCTTTGAAATGAATAAAAGCAAATTTGGATAAAAAATAATAAAATTTGGAATAAGTTTTGAAATGAATAAAAGCAAATTTGGATAAAAAATAATAAAATTTGGAATAAGATTTGGAATAAACTTTGGAGAAAATTTCTCTCTGAAATTGAGCTTGTTTTTTGTTCAATTTTGGGAGCCTTTATATAGAGAGAGCTCCGCCTTACATAATTGTTATAATTTTACAACTTTTGTCCTATTTCTATAATTGAAAACCTTTTGCAGAGATTCCTTTCATGATGAGGATAACTTTGCGGAGCATTATTTTCTTCTTTTGTTGCAGACATTTTGTAGAGATTCCTTTCATGATGAGGATAACTTTGCAGAGCATTATTTTCTTCTTTTGTTGCAGAGATTCCTTCATGATGACGATAACTTTGCAGAGTATTATTTTTTTCAGAGCATTATTAAACTTTGCAGGGCATTATTGAGACTTGTCTTCCATGATTTGAACTTTGAAGAGATTCCTTTGGATTTTCTGAGAGAATAAATCTACTTTTTCTTTTTGGTCTTAATAATCTTGATTGTATTGTAGTCTTCTCCAAGTTCCACAGTTTTATCTGATGATGCTTGTGATGCTTCTTCCTCTTCTTCCGTTTCTGAATCAGAATCCATTGAACTTAGCATTTCTGCCATAAGCTTCTTATACTCTTTCTTGGTTTTTGCTTGTACCAGTATAGTACTAGCATTAGATTTTGCTTATAGAAACCTGGCTATGTCTTTATCCGGAGAGGCAGATTTACAAAGACTTGGGTTTTTGATAAAGAAATTATCCAAGTACTTTGTGTCATATTTTTCTTCATTGAATTTATCCCACCATTTGGTTTTGAAGACTCTGATCAACCATGATACATTGAGAGTTTCATCAAATTCATAATCATAATTCCATGAAACGATTTCATCAAATTCATAATCATAATTCCATGAAACGATCCAGGAAATATTTAATTTGGTGAAAAAATGGATAGTTGGGTAAAGGTGTTTTTGGTCTGGTTCAGGTTGGTATTTGTCAAAGAATTTGGGCCAAAGGTCTTTCATTTTTGGAGGTAATATTTCAAGTGATGGTCCATACCAATTCCACCATTTTTGAAACAAATTTGGGAATTTGTATTGGGATCCATATTTGAAATGACTAAATAGCCCTTTTGCCCCCTGAACTTTGTAAATTTAGGCCAGTTTGCCCCCTGAACTAATAATTGTGCCACATTGTCCCTTTAATTTTCAAAATTATGCCAAATTGCCCCTTACCGTCAACGCCGTTAGTCACGTGCTATCACGTGACTAACGGTTCCGTCATCTCCCCTGTCATATGCTGACGTGGCTATTTTTGCTGACGTGGAATTCCACGTCAGCACTGTTGTAGTGCTATCTGCTTGCGTGTCAATATGGGTCCCATTCAAAATTTTAAAAAATATATTTTTTTGGCATTAAAATTTTAATATATTTTATATTATTAAAATAAATAATTTAGATTTTATTATAATCAAAAAATTAAAAACAAAAAAAAACATATTCTTTTTCTTTATCTATTTCTTCCTCCTTCACTTACTTTGATAAACCCAGAAGGAACTCTAAGAACCCTAACTGTCTCTTACCACCATTAACAGCCGGCCACCTCCATCGATCTCCACCGCCGGCCATCGTTAAAGTCGCCATATAATCCTAAACCTGCCCCAAAAAGTTTCATTTTTCTCTCCACAACGCAAATCTGAGCCCAAAACCTCTCAAAACCTTCTTGAAACACATAGATCTAACATAACCCGAAACCACCGATTTGATTCAAAACAACATCTGTTTCACCGAAACCACCCCTTCTCCTTCCAAGCCCAAAACTTCTCCCTAACGGAAACTCCATATCTAACAATGCTAATAATTTAAAGAAACCCACTGACTTGTACTTGTTCAAATTGCCAAGTAATGACAATCAAAGTTTCAAACTCCAAATCCAAACCGGTCCGTTGTTGTTTGACGTTGGGACTAGGTGTCGTTGGTTTTGATAGGGTGGATATGATACTCCTGCTCTTGAAAAACCAAGGGTCGATGATTTGCTCAAGGAAAAAGGAAAATGGCCCATCATATTGCCACTACACACAAAAGCTAAAAGGACAAGAAATCGATTCAAACTGGAAAAGGTGCCGAGTTAAACAAATCAATTCATTTTTTTTTAGTTATTCTTCTTAGTTTTTAGTTTTTACCAAAAGGAAAAGCTTTTTGGCTGTATTTTTTTTTGTTTCAACGGACCATTTTTCTTTTTTATCCTATTTTGGTTTTAGTTTGTTATCAGATGAAAATTAATTTTTTTCGTTAATTTTTTTTAAAGTTTAGGGCTTTAGGGTATCCATTTGTCCATCTATTATGGGTCCCACCAACACTGACGTGGATTGTCCACGTCAGCATATAGCAGCGAAGATGACGGAACCGTTAGTCATGTGCCATCACGTGACTAACGGCGTTGACGGTAAGGGGCAATTTGGCCTAATTTTGAAAATTAAAGGGGCAATGTGGCACAATTATTAGCTCGGGGGCAAACTGGCCTAAATTTGCAAAGTTCAGGGGGTAAAAGAGCTATTTAATCTATTTGAAATATATGAGCCAGGAATGTCGCATGTGTTTGTTATTCATTTGAAACGCTGCATACCAGGCTGTAATATAATCCCAATATAAAAAGTGGGTGCAATGGTTGATTTTTGTAGAGAATGAGGTTGGGAATTTTATCAAGTTTGATGGATTTTGTTCCCAATCTTTTGGTCTAAGAACTTTAATAATTTGAGCTGTGGAATGAGTAATCAAATTTGGATCTTTGGATCTTTGGAATCAGTGTAATGTTGAAATTCACTGATACTGTTTGTATCAAAATATTCGTATAAAATTCATGTCTTTTTGCCACATGTTGTGGAACAAAATGTTGTTCATTAAAATTTTGTTTTGCAAAAATATGTGGAAGTTTTTCAGAAGGATTAAAATCATCCTCCACAACACAGATATGTTCCACATTTTTATTTGAAAAATACTGTGAACTTTTTTGAGTTGAATTTTGAGAAATTGCAAGTTGTTTTGGAAAAATTTCTTGGATAGATAGTTGTTTTGAAATGTTTGTGAGAGATTTTGTTTTGTGTAAAACAATCTCTCTATTTTTGAAATCTTTGCTGCCTCAGCACTAATTTTTTGAAGAGGACTTTCATCCTTCATTTGTGCCAATGCTAATGCTACTTCTAGGGATTGAGAAATATTCTCAACCCATTTTTTGATTTGAGATGAAATCTCATTTGGGTCCTGGGCATCTTGGAATGATGGGCCAGCTAATGATTTTGATGAAAAAGTATCTTCATTTGCTTCTGCTTGGAAAATTTCTGACCATGATTTGATTTGTTTTGTTGAAATTGATGCTTTTTGCATCTTTCCTTTGCCTTTATCTCTCAATTTGGGGGGGCATTTTGTAAAAATTCTCTGGTGAGGAAATCGGGTAAAGAATTAGATTCTCCTTTAATATATTCAATTTCGAAATCAAATATGCTTAAAATGACCTGCCATCTTGCAGAAATTTGTTTGGAAGCAATATTTTGGACATCTTTTTGTAAAACTTCTTTTGCTGATTTGCAATCAATTCTTAAGAGGAACTTTTGATTTAATAAGTCACTTTGAAATTTGGTAATACATAAAACTATTGACAAAATTTCTTTTTTAATAGTACTATAATTTTGCTGAGTTGGATTCCAATGCCTAGAGGTGAACTACACTATTTGTTACTTCCCATTTTTGACTTGTTTTAAGATTCCTCCATATCCTATTTCTGAAGCATCTGTTTCAACTATTTTTGGGCATGAAGGGTCTGCTAAATGTAACCAGGGTAAATCTATGATTTGTT
Organism: Corchorus capsularis; assembly: GCA_001974805.1. Lineage (NCBI taxonomy): Eukaryota > Viridiplantae > Streptophyta > Magnoliopsida > Malvales > Malvaceae > Corchorus > Corchorus capsularis. The sequence goes on from AWWV01014980.1 coordinate 20,026, forward strand.
TTTTAATTTGGGATACAATATTGGTATGGACATCAGTCCAGGGTTGTGGTTTCTCTTTTAATCTATCATACAATGGTTGACATAATTTGCTAAGTCCTGGATAAAAATCTATGACATAGTTTAAGCTTCCTAGAAATCTTTGTAATTGGATTTTGTCCATGATTTTGTTTGGAAATTTGCTAGCAAATTCTATGGACCTTTCTATTGGGGTAATGATGCCTTGAGTAATATAGTGGCCAAAAAACCTAATTTTGGTTTGAAATAGATTTATTTTGCATTTGGAAATAACTAAACCATTATTCTTGATAATTTTAATGAAAATATGTAAATGTTTGAAATGTTTATCCAAGGTTTCCGAGAAAACTAAGACATCATCAATATAAACAATTGTAAATTGAGAGTATGGATTGAAAATATCATTCATTATTCTTTGAAATTCAGAAGGGACATTTTTTAATCCAAACGGCATTAACATTCCATTCGTATTGTCCAAATGGAACTGTGAAAGATCTCTCTTCTTCTTTGATCTCTAGATTTGCCAAAATCCTGATTTCATATCAAATTTTGAAAAAATGTTTGCATTACAAAGTTTTTGTAATAAATCTTTTTTATTAGGTATTGGGTACCTAATCCATTTTAATGTCTAATTTAAAGGTTTATAATTAATAACTAATCTTGGTGTTTCTCTTTCTATTTCTGCATTTTTTATAACATAGAAGGCTGGAATTTTTTATAATAATTTTTGAAAATTTCATTTATGGTGTATAGTTTTTCATATGAATATATTTTAAAAGGTAAATTAAGAAATTACATATAAAATTTGAAAAGATTAATAACATTATTCATCTGGGAATAAAATGGGTAAATGATCTGGTCAAAAGCCAACTCAAACCTGAACCCGAATTAACCTGACCCAAATTTAATCCGAACCCGAATCGGCCTGACCCAAATTTAACTCGAACCCGAATCAACCTAACCCAAATTTAACCAACCTGACTCAAGCCCGAACCCAAAAATGGTCTGAACCCGAACCCAACCTGACCTGTCTGATTGCCACCTCTACCTCCAAGTGTACTGCCACTACGTTTTTTAGTTAAACTAATAGGAAAGAAATGGCTATTTGTTTAAATTGATCCCTAACATTTATAATAAATGTTCAAATAAAGACATAATTTTCTAATTTGGTTAATTACGTCCCTAAATTGCAAAATCAGTTTAATTCAATCTCTTACGTCAAATTGACAGGTTGATAAACCCGAAAGCATTGGGGACTTAAATTGACTCTAGAGACGTATTTGAGCGAATTTTACAACGTTTGGAACTTAATTAACCAAACTAGAAGATTAGGCCATTTTTTGAACATTTTTCACAAATGTTACCGACCAATTTGAACAATTAACCGAAAGAAATTAACTTTTGAATTTTTTTAAGAACAGAATATTTACAGTAAAATTTAGAGGTGGCAAAGTGAACCCGCCCGAAAATCCGATCCCAAACCCGACCTGAACCCGATTGACTAGAAAAAGTCAACTATCCGAATCCGCCTGAACTTGAACCCGAAAAAATCCGAACCCGAAAAAGCTCAAACACGAAAAAAAACGAACCCGAAAAAGCTCAAACCCGAAAAAACCCGAATCCAAAAATTTATGAAATTTTCATTTATGCCGTATAATTTTTCATATGAATAAGTTTAAAAGGTAAATTAATAAATTACACATAAAATTTGAAAAAGGTAATGACATTATCCATCTGGAAACAAGGGGTAAATGATCTGGCCAAAACCCAAACAGAACCCGAACCCGAATTAACCTGACCCAAATTAACCCGAACCCGAAAATGGTCCGAACCCGATAACCCGAGTCCGAACCCAACCTGACCCGCCCGTTTGCCACCTCTAGTAAAATATAACACTTTACACTTCCTTATTTTAAATTGGCAAATTATACAATACACCGGTGGTGGAGTTTGGAAAACTACACAAGCGGGTCTTTAAGGGTGACATGTGTCCCTTAGGGACTAGATTGAAATATTTAAAACTTAATTAATTCAAAAAATGGATATGTGTCAACTCCACAAGCCGCTTGTGGAGTCCAAAATTTACACTGCCGGTGTATCATATAATCACCCTTTTAAATTTACATGTCTTTCAAACAACAAAAAAAGTGTTATTTTTTAGAATAGTTATTCATTACGTGTAGCGATGAGATCATGATATATAAATAGCAGTAATTAATGGCCTTGTAACCTTGTTTACACTGAAGGTATGCACAACGTAGCAGTGGTAGATAAAAATACACATTATTACAAACACTTGTATAAGGAGAACATTATTTCATCTGTGGATTTATGGTAGTATATGTATTTTAGTTAACAAAATAAGAAAATAAAACATTTTCTCAAGATTAAAACATATAAATTAATCTTGAGAATATATGGGAACATATATTGTCCTCCTGGCAAGGCATGGTTTTTATTATAGTACAAACAAAGTTCACCCCAAAAGCTCACAAAAGTTCACTAGACACTGACAAATCTAACGATAATAGAAAAAACGGTAAACATAGTAATAACAATAATCAATAAAATCTTGAATGAAATTGAATCACCTTCTTCGCCAATAAGGGTTGGTGTAGAGGATAGTTACAAATCCCAGCATGACCACAACGTATGTTGCAGCAAGACTTGCAAAGAAAGACATACGATCAACTTTGTGCCATTTTCCTTCACTCTCAGCTGCTGAAGGTGCCATCGGCGACTGAGGTGGCTCATCGGAATCAGTACTGCACCCTTTTTCTAATGGTTTTCCGCAAAGAAATGGATTCCCCTCGTAGCTGCTTTCGTCAAATGTGCTCAACTGTGGTACATCTGGAATCTTTCCTGAATAAGTTGTTATGTGAAACACGGAATGCCCCCAAAGAATGTAGTCGAGTCAAGTCAAAAGGAATTTCACCACTCAGATTGTTGTAGGAAAGGTCCAAGCTCTCAATTTCAGATAGGTTTGAGAGAGAAATTGGGATGGATCCTACCAAATGATTGTGGGATAAGTTTATTGCAAGAATGTAAGATAAATCTCCAATGCTCCTAGGGATTCTTCCTGTCAAATTGTTGCTTGATAGATCAAGGCCAGACATGAGATCCAAAATGCCACCCTTATAAGACAAGAGCAAATATTTGGTGGTAAAGTAAATCTGAAGTTCATGTTCAGGCAAGATACGAATGAAAAGAGAGACACTCTTCCCTACAAAATAATCCGCAAAGTCAAATGAAACACAATCAATCCGAAAATTCATCTGTTTGTAAGGAAATTGTCCATCGACTAGGCTCCCAAAGGTGATGTTATTGAAACATGAAGGTATTGCTCCAGAAAAAAAGTTATGGGAAAGATCTATTCCCTGTAATTCACACAACTGATCTGGAATCAAACCACTTAAATCATTATCTCCCAACAATAGCATCCTAATTTTGGGGACTTCAATCCGCTCTATAGTAACAAGAAATCCACCAGATCCAAGATTGAAAAAAGCAACTGGTATAGATCCTGTAAATCTATTTCCTTCCAAATTGACAACATCTATCCAGTTTGACTTAAAGCAAGAGGGTAATGGTCCGGAAAACAAGTTATGAGAAAGGTCTAAGTATACTAATGCTTGTAAATCTTGTTCACATGGAAATTCTCCTTCAAAATAGTTATTCTTCATGTTAAGTATCCACAACGAGGAGTACAAATTAGCAAACGATCTGGGAATCTCGCCCCTCAAGTTGTTATTGCTAACATCCAACATCTGTAGTCCTTCCAACAATTTGAAGTTTACATATGTCAGACTCCCCGTGAAGTTATTGTCATTTACCTTAAGATACTGTAAATTACTCAAGTTGAAGTAACTAGAAAATATTTGGCCACTAAAAATGTTATTAGATAATATTAAACTTCTCAACTCGGAGCAATTTGCAATTAACTCCTTGGGTACCTCTCTTGTAAGGTTATTGAATGACAAATCTAGCATCTTCAAATTTCTCATCTTTAAATATATATTATATTATAATAATCTTTATAAAGGGAAATTATATAAGGGTGTAAATGGTGGGCTAAAAAAGCCCCAATGGAGTGATGAGTCAAAGTTTTTCATGCCTAATTATTTTTGACTTAAATGTCATTTTGACCTCATTCTTTTCGCAAAAAACGTACCCAAATGTAAAATTCAGGGCATAGTTATTAAAGCCGGCCCAGTGACTCGCTCGAGACTCTGGGTAACGTGTTAGATGGTTCAACCGTCGGGTCAATCGGCTCAATGCTGGTTAATAAATAATATATCTTAATATTTTATAAATTTTATATTTATTATTTATATAACTAAATTATTAAATCTAATCTATAATATTATTACAAAATGATATAAATGGGAAATAAATATATTTTAACATATAAAATTATAAAAAAATGAATTTATTTTCATAAATTATTAATTATCCTACCATGAGACATGTTAATTTAAATAAATAAAGTATGATAGATGTAAAAAAATACAGTTAAAACTTTAGTACTTCTTAAATTTTGTTGTTTTTTTTATTTATTTTTAATCTTTATTATTTAATTTGCAATATTATCGTTAATATATCTATTTAAAAATTGAAAAAAATTGATTTAAATTTAATTTTTTAATGAAAAACATTGACCCATCTGGTCACTTAAAACCCGGCCGGGTCACCGGGTTAATTCGGATTTCAACGGGTCACACCGATTTTCATCTAGTCATTTGCTCAAACGATTCAAAAATTAACCCGACCCGGTTCCATACCCGGATCACCGGGTTGACCTGGTCCGACCGTCGGGCCGGACCGGGTTTAATAACTATGATTCAGGGAAAACCTTTGGGAACCCATGTTAAAATTTCGTCTAGAAAGGACGAACAAAATAAAAAAGTAGAGGATTTATTTGTCCCTAAAAAATGTAAAGGACTTATATATTTAACTTAAATATCAATCCTTTTTTTTTATGAAAAACTTGAATATCTATCTATATATATTGCTGTTATGAACTTTATATGTTTTATTTATCTATAATATATAATATTACACATTAGTGCGATGTTGATTTTTTTTAATCAAATTAATCTGTAATATATGAAGTCTTGAAATTTTTTATATATCTTTTAAGGGATATTATCCTTTAGACTGAAGACTATGTATATGATTTTAAAATTTTTTGGTTAAAATTGGTTGCACTTTCATTATTTTCCAAAGTTTTTTGCAGGAAGTTTTCTAAAGTTGAATATATGAATAAAATTGGTACAACATATGGAGTTCATTAATTAATGGCAATTAAACTAAAAACCATACATTAGGGACGGAAAATTATTAATTTATTACACCATTAGGGTATTTTAATCTACAATTACACCCCTAGATAATTCCTTTGGTTTATTTTAGGTAAGATAATTTCTTAGTTTTAATTCACTCTTAAAATGGCTTAATATAGCCATTGGACATTTGGTCCGTTGGTAAACTGCTGCGCTTTTAGTTTCAGCGATTAGGGTTCGGTCCCTAACATTCTAAAAAAATGCTTAATGCTTAATTAGGCCCTCTAGCTATGTCGGAAGTGTTAGTTTGCATCCAAATTTCAATTCGGACAATTTGGTCCACATTTTTTTTATTTTTAGCCAAAAATAAAAACTTAATTTTTTTGAATAAAAACTTAAATATTGCTTCATTATGTCATAGATGTATTTTGCCTAATGTCCATTTTGCCTATTAATTTTGTTAAAGTAGGGCACTTTCCTTCTCTCAACTTTTTATTTTTCCTTTGTACCCCTTGAATTTGTAAAATTGGGATAATGTACCCCTTTACTAGTCACGTGCCATCATGTGAATTTAGTCAAAAAGTTGACTATCCACATAGCGTTTTACTAGTGGTTTAAGTTATTATAGGAAAAAAGAAAGCAATTCAATTAAGAATCATATAATCTTACCTGGAATTATTGATGGTAAGCCTGGAAAGGAGTTTTCAGATAAAGATAGTATCTTCAACGAGAGAAATTATTAGGTGGGACGGATCCACCACGTCATCTATGGGACCAATCAATGATATTAAGACAACTCATCGATTTTCTAAAACCCTATCCCAATAATATCTCAAATTTGGGGACTTACCCTTTATAGAGGATTTATTTTAAAAGGGGACTAAACCCTGGACTAAAATCGTGCCTAAATTTAAGGAGGTCATTTGACATGTCAAGATTCCATTGGTTAGTCCCATAGATGACGTGGTTGGTCCGTCCCACCTAATAATTTCTCCTTCAACGAGGATAATGCTCCAATATCCAAGGGTATGCTCCCACTGAACTTATTTCTTGCCAAATCCAATATCTCAAGTTTTCCAAAAGAACCTACAAAAACGAGAAATTATTAGGTGGGACGGACCCACCACGTCATCTATGGGACCAACCAATGATATTAAGACAACTCATCAATTTTCTAAAACCCTATCCCAATAATATCTCAAATTTGGAGACTTACCCTTAATAGAGGAATTATTTTAAAAGGGGGCTAAACCTTGGGCTAAAATCGTGCCTAAATTTAAGGAGGTCATTTGACATGTCAAGATTTCATTGGTTAGTCCCATAGATGACGTGGTGGTCCGTGCCACCTAATAATTTCTCTACAGAAACATCAATAATATCACATTCTACAAAAAGAATATTGTATAATATCATATATACAATAGAATTAATTGAGACCATTTTATTATTTACCTTCTAATGTCAAGGTTCCATTGAGATCATTATTCCTTAAATTAAGCACCTCCAAATTGCTTAGCGGATCCAAATCTATATCAAATTAAAAATAAGGTATTAAAATAAATCAATGGTAAAATAAATCTCTCTCTTGATTTCAAAAGAATTTAGTGCACAAATGAACACTAATTACGTACCATGCGCAATAAAGGAGCCTTGCAAGTTATTGGTTGATAAATCAACCCAAATTCAATGTACCCAATGTTAGGTTAGTTTTGAGTTATAAAGTTTCACTTAATTTTCGGTTTTAGTTTGGGTTGGGTTTGGATTGCTCAAATGTCGGGTCATTTGAATTTGGGTCAATTTTGGTTCGTGTCTTTTTCGGTTTCGGGCTATATGGTTCTGATAATTTCGGGTTTGAGCCACTAATTTTCAGGTTTGGCTCTTTTCGAATTCGGGTCATTTAATAAATATAATTATTCCCGATTCGGGTACTTTCGGATTAATCTTATTGGTTGATCGGGTTTGGGTTATTAAGGATTTGGGGTCAGGTCATTTCGGTTTCCGTTGAGCGGATTTTTTTGTCGAATCGGGTTGGATCAAGTTTGGTTTCAGGCGGTCAAGTCAGATATTTGCACTCGAATAAAATTTATTTGACTTATAATTAATTTTTTGCTTGATAATTGTAACTCTTGCTATGGTTCAATTTTTTTTTTACTTTGTTAATATTTTTCTTTTGTGTGGGATCAATTCTTTTGTTACTTTGATAGTAAAACCCAATATTATACAAATGGGCGGCTCAGGTTGGATTCGGGTTAGGTTAGTTTTGAGTTATAAAGGTTCGGATAATTTTCGGTTTTAGGTTGGATTGGGTTCAGATTGCTCAAATGTCCGGTCATTTGAATTTGGGTCAATTTTGGTTCGTGTCTTTTTCGGTTTCGGGTCATATGGTTCTGATAATTTCGTGTTTGAGCCACTGATTTTCAGGTTTGGGTCTTTTTGAATTCGGGTCATTTAATAAATATAATTATTCCCGATTCGGGTACTTTCGAATTAATCTCATGGGTTGATCGGGTTTGGGTTATTAAGGATTTGGGGTCAGGTCATTTCGGTTTTCGTTGAGCGGATTTTTTGGTCGAATCGGATTGGATTAAGTTTGGTTTCAGGCGGTCAAGTCAAATATCTGCACTCGAATAAAATTTTATCATTTCTAACAATAGACTTTTTTAGGAAAAAATTAGTAGTATACTTTTTTTTTTGGTTAAAAAAATTAGTAGTACACTTAAGATTTTAATTTTAGTTTAATTTAAAACAAATTAGGTCACGTGCAACGCCACGTGGAAGTGAAGACTAGTATACCAAAAGCACCATGATGTCAATATACTTTCAAATTGAGATGGATTACAAATCGAGGGATTATGGTATCTAAATCCAACTTTAGCCATGAGAATCATTGAATCTATACTGAAATATATCTCCTATAAAAAGGGAACTTGGTCTTCTCCATATTTAAAGTTAAAGATAATTTCTGTATATACATCTCACTAATTAGTTTCTGATAATCATTTCTTCTCTCGATCACGGAAGAGATCTTATGCAAGGAAATGGCTGTGGAAAGAGGCAGTGCAATGATTGGCATGGCACTAATAATACTGAGTTTGATCTTGCTTCATTCTGAAAATACCAATGCAGCCACCTTCAAGGTTGGAGATGCTTCTAGCTGGCGATTTGGTGTGAGTAATTGGCCCAATGGAAAAAACTTCACCGGTGGCGACATCCTCAGTAAATATATATACTAGTATGTTTCATTAATTTTGCATTTGCAATGGAATTAAAATTAAGAATGATTCATTCATTAATTTTTGTGGTAATAACAATGTTGCAGAGTTTACTTATACTCAGGGGATGCGTACTGTAGCAGTGGTAGATAAAAATGGGCATGATACATGCACAGTGCCAAGTGGTGCTCAGATATTCCGGACGAGAAATGTCGACAATGTCACACTTGTCAAAGGAGAAAACTATTTCATCTTTAGTGTTCTGATTGTGGTCGTTGCTGTTTTGACTTACATTTTCAATAAAATTCTTGTCATTTGCGTTTAAAAAAAAAACATAATAATAACCAACAATAAAACATTTTTCGTAATTCTCTAGATTAAAACATATAATGTGGAAAATATGGATTCATATTGTCCTCCTAATAACACAAGGCAGGTTTTTATTAGTACAAACAAAGTTCACTTCAAAGCTCACAACATCACTGCTAGACATGAAGTTGTTGACCACTCTAACAATAATAGAAACAACGGTAAACATAGTAATAGCAGGAATCAATAAAATCTTGAATGAAATTGAACCACCTTCTTCGCCAGTAAGGGTTGATGTAGAGGAAGGTTACCAATCCCAGCAAGACCATGATGTAAGTTGCAGCAAGACTTCCAAAGAAAGAGATTCCATCAACTTCGTACCACTTTCCTTCACTCTGATCAGCTGAAGCTTCCGATTGCCCTGGCTCATCATCTTCATCATCAATGTTGGTGCAGATTCTAGGTAATGGTTTCCCACAAAGAAATGGATTTCCCTCATAACTGCTTTCATCAAATGTGCTCAATTGCGGTACATCCGGAATCTTTCCTGATAAGTTGTTATGCGCAACACGGAATGCCCCCAAAGAGTGCAGTCGGGTCAAGTCAAATGGAATTTGCCCGCTTAGATTGTTGTAGGAAAGGTCCAAACTCTCGATCTCAGATAGGTTTGACAGAGAAATTGGGATGGATCCAGTTAAATGGTTGTGGGATAAGTTTAGTGCACGGATGGAGGATAAATCTCCAATGCTCCAAGGAATTGTCCCTGTCAAATTGTTGCCTGCCAGATCCAGCCCAGACATGTATTCTAAATTGCCTCCCTTATAAGGCATAAGCAAATATTTGGTGGTAAAGTCAATCTCAACTTGAAGGTTAATCCCGTAAGAAGAGTAGAAATCTACACCATAGGCCCTTTGAAGATCTGATACATACGTAATTGAGAAAATACCGTAATTGTTGGACCAACCCTGATTCAAGTGTATACGGACATCCCCAGGGAACATGCTCCCAAAGGTGAAATTATTGAAACATGAAGGAATTGAGCCAGAAAAAGAGTTGTGGGAAAGATCCATCATGCTTATGTATTTTAAATTACACAAGTGCTCTGGGATCGAACCAATCAAACCATTATTTGCTAGCAATAGTATTCTTATTTTGGGAATTCCAACTCCAACCAGCTCCACCGGAATGCTACCAGACAATCTATTATTTCTAAGGTTTAACACTGTAAGGTAAGTTGAGTTCAAAAGAGGAACAGGTATTGATCCTGTGAATCTATTCCTTTCCAAATTGAGAGCCATTAACCACTTTGGACCAAAGTAAGGTAATGGCCCAGAAAAGAAGTTATCAGCAAGGTCTACCACAGATAAAGAACTCCAAAGATTTTGTCCCCATGGAAAGTGTCCTTCAAAATAGTTATGCTTCATGTTAAGTAATAGCAAGCTTGAGGCAAAATTAGCAAACGATCTGGGAATTTTCCCCATCAAGTTGTTATTGCTAACATCCAACAATTGGAGTTGTTCTAACAATTTGAAGTTCACATTTGCCAGACTTCCCGTGAAGTGATTGTTATTTAACTTCAAAAACTGTAGATTACTCAAGTTGAAGTGAGCAGAAAATATCTGGCCACTAAAATTGTTATCAGATAATATTAAGACCTCCAAGTTGGTGCAATCTGCAACCAACCCCATCGGTACCTCTCCTGTAAAGTTGTTAAATGACAAATCCAGCGACATCAAATTGTTCAGCCCACCAATGGAAGAGGGCAGATCACCTCTAAAAGAATTCTTGGAGAAATTGAGATACTTTAGATTCGGAAGTATTTTTCCTATATATTCTGGAATCTTCCCATCAAGCAGATTGTTTGAGATATCTAAAATAACAACATTTCTGACAAGATATGGAGGCAGATAAAATGGACCAGCAAAGTTGTTGTTCCTAAGGTTTAAAACTTCGAGTTGAGCATTGCTTGCAAGCAACCAGGTGGGGAACTTTCCCTTTATCTTATTGTGAGAAAGATCAACTGCTTTCAACTGGTGTTGGGAATAAACAACTTTTGGAATACTGTTGAGATTGCAATTGGAGAGTGACAATATTTCCAACTCAGACAATGAAGTTTTTTCCATATCTACATGCAGATTGTTGGTCTCCTGCCCATCGGATCTTATCTCCCTTCCAAGTATAACTACTCTGAGGTTGGAGTGGTATGCTGTTGAGTTGAAAGAGAGGATGCCTTGAAAGTAGTTATGACTAACATCTATGTACTCCAGATATGTCAAGCTTGACACTAAATTGGAGGAAATCTTCCCACTGAATTGGTTTTGGGAGAGGTCTAGAAGTTTAAGAGAAGTCCAATTGTTCAAGCATTGAGGAAGGTTTCCTTGGAGACTATTACGTTGAAGAACCAACCATTGAAGAGAGCCAGACAATAAATCACAAGGGATGGTCCCACTGAATAGATTCCCAGAGAGTTCTAGAACTTTAAGAGAAGCCAAATTGTTTAAGCATGGAGGAAGGTTTCCTTCGAAGCCATTACCGCTAAGAACCAACTCTTGAAGAGAAGTTGACAATAAATCACAAGAGATGGTCCCATTGAATTGACCCTCAGAGAGGTCTAGAACTTTAAGAGAAGTCAAATTGTTTAAGCATGGAGGAAGGGTTCCTTCGAGATCATAATTATAGCTAAGATCCAACACTTGAAGACTCTTCAATTCACACAATCCTGCAAAAGGGAATCAACAATTTGGAACTCTATCTCCAATTGCTAGCTTCTAGACCTTTACCATAAGATTTTAATTAATTGAGACAAGATTTTATATGTACCTTTTGATGGAAAGGTTCCGTTGAGAGAATTACGCCTTAGATTAAGCACCTCTAAGTTGGTAAGCTGATCCAAATCTGTATCAAAAGAAAAAAGAAAATAAATTCAGACAATCAAAATTTCTCTCTTTTTAATTTGGCTTTTTGTTTTTTCTTCAATAAATTTTGGTTCTTGTAAGAAGAAGCTCAAGTATCTAAATATAGAAAAATTCTAAAACCAGAATTTTGTCCCACATGATGTGTCATGTGGGTCATTCCACTAAAATAGTGGTGCGACCAATCTGCTGGACCAATCATGTAACAACAAATCATGGAGTACAAAATTTCGGGCCAATTTTTTCTGGTCATATAGCAAGACTCATAAATATATTGCACAGTGCACACTTACCAAGCGCAATAAGAGGGCCTTCCAAGTCATTGTTTGATAAATTAATATGAGTAAGGGACGGCAATGCCTTTAAGAACTTCATTATATCATTGTTGAATCTGTTTTGACTGAAATCTACAAATTCCAACTTCTTCAGCTTACCCAAAGCTTTCAAATCTAACGAACGATAAAGCAATTCAAGATGGATTATTTAATCAAATAATAAACTAGCTATATATATCTCTAATAAATATTGTAATCTATAAAGGGGAAAGTACTTAAGTGGGTAATGTTAAATAAATAAATATATAAGGTATCTTAAAATAGAAAGATGACATATTTATTTTAGAACAGAGGAAACCATTTCACAAAACAAAAAATAAAAAAACGTCGTAAGCAATTGTCCCTGTTGGGAGACTCACCCACCATAACCAGGTGCACAATGTGGGTCAGACTCAGATTAGTCAGGGCAAAACCCTTGATACCGGACATGATAAAAAAAAACTAAAAAAAAACGTGCATGCCTTGGTCGGATATGGATCCTTCAAACCCATTAGATTGAAGATTCAAATTCTTAAGGGATGTGAGTGCACTCAAAGATGGCAAGATGCTATTGGTAAAGCTGTTATTAGCAAGATCCAATGTCACCAGCCGCTGTAATCTCGAAAGGCTACTATAACCTGCAAAAAAATATATCTTATTATCTTATTGTTATTGTAACTCAGATATCCCAAATTATGATCTATCAAGTTAATCATGCAAGCGGAGGCAACTAAAACAATAAATATCCACACAAGACAATAATTTACGTGGTTTAGCACGGAACTTGCCTAGTCCACGGAGGAGAAGAGAATAGAAAATTACATCAACACATAATTATCAATAACTCTCACTCAATCTCTCAACCCAATTTAACAATCAATCCTAAACCAAACCCAAGCAATCTTGAACACTCTCGCAAACAATCACACACACACACCCATGAGGACCATCCTTTTGTCCTATGGGGTGTCTCCACCCAAATCTAACCCTTAGACTACATCTTTTCTCCAAGCATACAAAATCCTATAGAGAAACTCTCTATTTATACTAGCACAAACTTAGCCTCCAAGAATCCCTTTCCTACTAGGATTCTTGTTCACCAAGTCTTCTTATCCACCAATCAATATCCAAAAAAAAATCATAATCTAAATCTAACTAAGATTTGAGTCAAAATCCTAACAATTATATATATATATATATATATATATTATATGCATATAAAATCACGAACTCAAAAATTCTAATTAAGAAATTTCATAAATATTATAGTATAATAATTTTTTAATAAGTATTCTTTTAAGTCATTTAATTTTGTTTAGATGATTAATTCAACTTTTTTTATTAATTATGGATGATATTGTAAATCCAATATTTAAATTTTTAAAATTATGGAAAGATATTAATAATTCTATCATTGTAATTAATAATTTACTTCTAATAATTATTTTTAGATTATAATATATTTAATTATAATATTATTATATATAATCATGAAACTTTTTATTTTAATTATGTAATGATATTGTAAACACAAAATATAATTATAATAATTTACTCACCATAATTATTTGGAATACTATTTTTATTTATAATTTTTATTTATTTAATTTAAATAAATTATGGGCATTAAGGAAACAAATTATTTTAATACTTTACATGTTTAAAAAATTGGTCTTATGCCGAGGTTTTCAAGATTAAAGTTTCTTATGCCGAGGAAAAAAACTGTTGGTTTACTTTCGTTTGGCAAGTTTCCCATGATTATAAATGGATGATTTTACAAAGCAGTGCTTCAAAATTCTTTCCAAATAAATAAAAAAATTGGTTTAATATTTTACATCATCTAACCAAATCTCAGCAACATTGGATTTAAGAATTTGATTTTACGAGGCATCTGAATCTTGTTTCGATTTAATTAGAAATTAATTTAGAAAAAATAAGAAATACAATATTAAAAGCGTAAAAAGGCCTCCAATCTTTTTGGCGTTGAATTATATATTTTTTATAAGTATTTTAGCCAAAAATTGAGAAGAAATCTTTCGTATCAATTTTTGCAAAATTTTAGCAGAAATCGTACGTATACTAACAAACCATCACGGTTTTTGGTTAAAAAAGAGTTCTGGGGACGGCTCAATTTTCCATGATTTTCGGCTATGAGACAACTTGAAATATCTATATTCATCTAATCAAATCTCAGCCACATTGAATTTAAGGATTTGCTTTTACGAGCATCTGAATCTTATTTCGATTTAATTAGAAATTAATTTGGAAAAAATAGGAAAACGATATTAGAAACACGTTAAAAGCCCTTCAATATTTTTGACATTGAATTATATATTTTTATGAGCATTGTAACCAAAATTGAGGAAATATCTTTCGGGTCAATTTTTACAAAATTTTAGCTGAAATCGTGTAATTATCATCACAGTTTTTAGCTAATTAAAAAAGCATTCTGGGGCCCAGGTTCAATTTTTGCATGATTTTCGGCTCCAAGACTGCTTGAAATATCTATATTCATGATCTAATCAAATCTTAGGCACATTGAATACAAGAATTTGTTTTTACGAGCATCTGAATCTTTTTTCGATTTAATTATAAATTAATTTTGAAAAAAATAAAAAAATGATATTAGAAATGTCAAAAGTCCTTCAATCTTTTTGGCATTAAAATTATATATTTTTATGAGTATTGTAGCCAAAATTGAGGAAATATCTTTCGGGTCAATTTTGTCAGTTCTTACAAAATTTTACCGTGATGGATTAATTTAGAAAAAATAAGAAATACGGTATTATAAGCGTAAAAAGGCCTCTAATATTATTGGCGTTGAATTATATATTTTTATGAGATTTTGGACAAAAATTGAGGAGAAATCTTTCATATAAAATTTTGCAAGATTTTAGCAGAAATCGTATACTAACAAACCATTATGGTTTTTTGGCTAAAAACGAGTTCCGAGAACCCAGCTCAATTTTGCATTATTTTTTGCTCCGAGACTACTTGAAGTATCTATATTCATCTAATCAAATCACAGCCACATTGAATTTAAGGATTTGTTTTTAAGAGCATCTGAATGTTGTTTCGATTTAAGTATAAACTAATTTGGAAAAAATAAGAAAACAATATTAGAAATGTCAAAAGCCCTTCAATCTTTTTGGCGTTAAATTATATATTTTTATGAGTATTGTAGCCGAAATTGAGGAAATATCTTTCGGGTCAATTTTTACAAAATTTTAGCCGAAATCATGTGATAACCATCACAGTTTTTTAGCTAAAAAAGCGTTTTGGGTCCTAGGATCAGTTTTGCATGATTTTTGGCACCAAGACTCCTTGAGATATCCATATTCATCCAATCAAATCTCAGCCACATTGGATTTAAGAATTTGTTTTTAAAAACATCTTAATCTTATTTCGATTTAATTGGAAATTAATTCAGAAAAATATGAAAAAAGATATTAAATGTGTCAAAAGTCTTCCAATCTTTTGGTGTTAAATTATATATATATATATATATATATATATTTA
>AWWV01014981.1:0-61036 GCA_001974805.1 Corchorus capsularis
ATGACTAAAAAGCCCCTTAATGAGTTTCTCCCCTTCCTTTTCCTGCTACCCTTTTTTGTAATTACTCATTTCCCTTCCTTAATTGCTTTTAATTAATGTTTCTAC
Source organism: Corchorus capsularis (assembly GCA_001974805.1). Taxonomy (NCBI): domain Eukaryota; kingdom Viridiplantae; phylum Streptophyta; class Magnoliopsida; order Malvales; family Malvaceae; genus Corchorus; species Corchorus capsularis. The sequence continues at coordinate 106 of AWWV01014981.1, forward strand.
CTCCTTTTCTTTTTTCCTCCCACCAACTCAGCTACTGCTTCCTTTCAACTCCTCAGTGCCGATCAATCTTCAGGTTTGCCAAAAATCAAACATTTCATTACTCCCCTCTATTATCACCTTCACATCTCTTTTCTTTTTCTTCTCCTTCCCCACCCCTTCACCATGGACCGTTCAATGTTTTTCTTCTTCTGAATTAAATCACCCTTTCTTCAATGCGTCTATTATTATCCAATTAACACCATATTCTATTATCTTTTTATACTTCCTATTACTTACAAATAAAAACATGTTCTTTGACCTTCTTAGTTTTGCATGTCTAAAAAGTTAGCTTAGATAATATTAAAACTAATCCATTTAAATTGCATTTTTATTGCAACCTTATATAATTCAATCAATTAATCAAGCACTACTCTAGAACAAAAAATGTCCGTGGATCTTATATAAATGATTATATTAATATTCTTATTCAATCTGTTAATCAAGTACCAATCTAAAAGAAAGAATGCCCGTAACGCTAGCGCAAACTAATATGACTTCTATAAATTAATTGGTGCAAGACTTGTTCAATACTTCTCGAACTTTTGGTCATTTATTTTTCACGAAAAGGAAACATAGAATTTTTTTAAGGACACAATATTTGGTACAAATTTCATTACAATAGGATGAGATCTCATCACTGTCATGTCCAATCATCAAAAAGGAATTGACAAATAAATTAACAATTTTTTTGGGTACTTATAAATTATTACTAAGAATTTAGTAACAAAAATTAACATCAATATACGTACTAATGTTGGACCAAATCCACCTATATGATCGAATCCGACTTTAAACTTCGAAGTGTATATATACACGGATACCAATTGAATCAAACCAAATCCTCAAGTACGACCTCAAAATTTATTAGCATCTGAACAATATTGAAAATTTTTAAACTATTTAATCATATACTCCCTCCCATTCAAAACAAGTGATAAACTAAGAATATTACACAGATTAAGATAATGATTAGTTGGTCTTAAATTTAGTAAAAACTCACTTAAAATGACATAATTACCTTTCTAAAAATTTGTATAAACAATTAATTAATAAATCTTCTCTCCCTTCCCAACTTTCCAAGACTACTTAAAGGTTCAACCACCTTAATTAACACTCAAGGTATTTATGGAAAAAAGAGTACAAATTGCATTTGTTTTGTAATTGTTTCACTTATTTTGAAAGACTGCAAAAGTTAAAATGTTTCACTTATTTTGAATAGGAGGGAGTATTAAGAACAAGAAGCGCCCTATAATAAGCTGGTAGAATTTAGATTTGGGTAATCGCTTATTTAAGGGCCTAACATTTATGAAAATGTTCAATTTAGGACCTATTGTTCAAAAAAGCTTAAATCAGAATTCAATGTTACAAAATTGGCTGAATCGAGGACCTGCTAAAATTTCATAGTCGGAACTAAAAGCTCATATCAGAGCCTAACATTGATGGGAGACCCTTAAATATTGAACCGATTTTGCAACGTTGTGCCCTAATTAGAGTTTTTTTAAAAAAAAAAAATAAGATAGACTCTAAATTGAGCATTTTTGCAAACATTAGACCCTTATTTGAATATTTGCAAATTTAAAATATGGAACACTTTTTAGGGAAATATTTACCTGTTTTTTTATGTCACTTTGCACCCTTAAGTTTGTACGGACTGCCACTTTACACCAAACTTTTTTATTTTGACCAAAATGCACCCTAAAGTTTTATTTTTGTGGCACTTTGCACCCTCCGTCATGGTAGGATAAACGGCTCTATCACGGTGTTTGACGTGACACGCCACGTGTACCAAAAAGTGACACGTGGCATGCCACGTGTACAAAAGGACATGTGACATGTGTCACTTTTTGTCCATGTGGCATACCACGTCGGACGCCGTGATAGAACTGTTTATCCTACCGGAAAGAGGGTGTAAGTGGCACAAAAGTAAAATTTTAGGGTGCATTTTGGTCAAAATAAAAAAATTGGGTGCAAAATGACAGTCCGTACAAACTTAAGGGTGCAAAGTAACATAAAAAAACAGGTAAACATTTCCCTTAAAAAAAGAAAAAACCGGTAAACATAGTAATTAATAACAGGAATCAATAAAATTTTGAAAGAAATTGAACCACCTCCTTCGCCAATGAGGATTGATGTAGAGGATGGTTACGAATTCCAGCAAGACCATGACGTAAATAGCACCAAGACTTGCAAAAAAGAGATAAGATCAACTTGGTATGGTACCATTTTCCTCCACTCATATATTGTGCTCAATTGCGGCCCATCTGCAATCTTCCCTGATAAACTGTTATGTGCAACACGGAATGCCCTAAAGAATGTAATCGGGTCAAGTCAAATGGAATTTCACCACTCAGATTATCTATATATCTATATCTATCTATATTTATTTATCTATACTATATTAAAAAGTACGTTGAGCTGTAAAACTTTTGAATCGCCTATTATACCCTTATTTGTTAAATATATTTCTAAATTGCCATTGTTTAGGTTTTTATAGTTTTACTCAACTAAAAACTCTATTTTTATTTAATTAAATATAATATCTTTATAATTATTTTATTTTACTATTTTACTCAACTAAGAACTCTATTTTTATATAATTAAATCTAATATCCTTACAACTATTATATTTTACCATTTTACTATTTTACTCAACTAAAAACTCAATTTTTATATAATGAAATCTAATATCCTTATAACTATTATATTTTACAATTTTACTATTTTAGTAAAAAAAAAAACTTGATATATTAGTTTTTTTAAATATATTTCTTGAATGACATTATTTTAAACTTTTACAATTTTTTTTTTAAAAATAAACTTTTTGCAATCTGAAAACACTATTTTATTTAATTGAATTCAATATTTTCATAATTATTTTATTTTACCATTTTAATTTTAAAATTTTCAATTAAAATATAAACTAACAAAAGTATTATTATCAAGTTCAAAAGTTAAAATAAGTTGTCTAATAATTAATTATTCATATTTTTTAAAACTAATTAAGTTAAAAATTTATTTAAATTATATAGTGATTGGTCTGTTTCTATTTTTGGAGCATGTTGGTATAACAAGAATTTAAAGTTTTAAAAATGAGAAGAAGAGTAACATACAATTATTTTCTTTGACTTATAAAGTTAGAGATATCAATCGGGCAGGTTGGGTGGGTTTCGGGTTATCGTCACTTGGGTTCAGGTTTAATGAGTTAGGTAATTTTCTCGGATCATTCGGGTTATCGTTTATTTTTCTGGTCAAATCGGGATCGATCGGGTTGGACAGATTATTGGGTTCATGTCATGTTTTGACAACTTTACTTATAATTAATGGGTCACGTGCAACGCACGTGAAAGTGAAGACTAGTACTATATTAAAAAGTACGTTCACCTGTAAAACTTTTGAATCGCCTATTATATCCTTATTTGTCAAACATATTTCTAAACTGCCATTATAATATTAATAATATTTCAATATTATATTAATTATCTTAATTTACATTTGAATAAATCTATTTCACCTCATCACCGTAGATTTTTCTTCCTAAAATTCTATATCTACTAGACTTCTAAACTTCAAGTTTGCAGCTATATATAAATAATAAACAATTTTCTTGGAGGTGGACGAAGGAGAAGATCTATACAATGATAATTTCTTGGATGATTATAGGCGTCTGGATGATAATGACCAGTACGAGTCAATTGGGAGTTGGGGTGGATGACTCATTAGAGGATGAAAGAGATTTGGATCAGATCATGCAAGATCGTCGGGCCGCCGAGTTGGAGCTTGATACCGGAGATGCTCGCCTCTCCAATCGCAAGCTTCCTCAACTTCTCCATGACCAAGGTCAGTTTTTCTGTAAAATACCCATGTCATTTTCGGGCATGCTTTTTAACCTTTTAGGCCTTTGAAATTGCTTCTATGATATAATTTATTTGTTTGTTTATTGGAATATTATATTATAAGACCCATTTCACTGGTAATTTTAGGCCTTCTTGCTCCAATCGATATAATGCTATAATGACCTCTTTTAGCTTTAGCTAACTTTTTGTCAGTTGAGACTTATTAGTAAAAAGAAGATACAAAGAGAGGTGCTTGTAAATCTAAACATACCTTCTCGAATTCTATACTAGAGAATATTGTTATTTAAGCACTAAGAGATTGAGCTTCGGTAGCATCTGTCATTATTGTGGTTTCTTAATCTTTGATTTTAATTTTGGCCAAAAAAAAAATCCTTGATATGGCATGTATTATTAAAGGACCCATGTTGAGAGGAGGAGAAGGAGGAGAATGAAGATGATAAATTACTAAATGAAACAGAGAAGCTCACTAATGTTATGGAACGTTTCTTATTATTTAAATACTTGAAAATTTCAAGTATTTTAAAAAATATTTTGTTCAAATGCGTTGTGCCACGTGCAACGTACGTGAAGGCGAAAACTAGTATATATAAGTATGATTTTGTAAAACTTTTGAATCGACTATTATATCCTTATTTTTTAAACATGTTTACTTAAATGCCATTGCTTAACTATTATAATTTTATTCTACTTTTTTTGTTGCCAAAAGTTTTATTCTACTAAAAGCTCTATTTTTATTCAATTAAATCTAATATCTCTATAATTACTTTATTTTTACAATTTCACTGTTTTTCAAAATTCAATAAAAATTTGGATATATTTAAAAATTTTTAATATGCATTTTATTCTACTAAAAACTTTATTTTTATTTAATTAAATTCAATATTTTATAATTATTTTATTTTTACCATTTTAATTTTAAAAGTTATTGTGATTGACATATTTCCATTTGATAGTTTAATGTATTATGATTAAAATTTATTATTTCCCTGACGTGCATTTTTTTATTTGACTTATAATTAATTTTTTAGTTGATAAATGTAACCCTTGCTATGGGTTTAAATTTGCTGTCTTACTTTGTTAATATTTTTCTTTGTGTAGAATAATTTCTTTGGCTGCTTTGATAGTTAAATCCAATGTATATACAAATGGGCTGGTCGGATTGGATTTGGTTTAGGTCAGTTTCGGATTAAGGAAGGTTTGGATTAGGTCAGTTTTAGTTAATTTTCGGTTTCATGTTGGGTTGAGTTCAGATCGTTCACATGTTTAAAGGTGCCGTCAAAAAGCAGGTCTCTTTGCACCACCTGATCGGACCAAAATTATGCATCTTTTAATGGTCATTTTCCTATGCTTTTTGGGTATTTTATGCTTGATTATGCCTTATATTTGGTATATTTGTGTTTATAGGTGTTAAAAGTGAAGAAAAGTGCAAAATCACCAATTTTGTATCTTTCTGGAGCCTTTTTGGATGATTATTTACACAAATATTTTCCAAGGACAATTTGGATGAAGAATGGAGCCAACATGATCGTGATTGAAGAGCTTGAAGAGTCAATTTTATTATCATAAAATTGATTTTCAAGAGTTTGAAGCAAATGAGCAAAGTTGAATTTCAAGACAAGAAGACATGTCAAGAGGCGTCATAGCACTGGAGTACATGGGGCGCGAGGCAAACCACATGGGGTGCCAAGCATGCCACATGGGCGCCCAGCGCTAGTCGAGACATGCCACCAGCACCAGCATGGGCGCAGGAGACCTGGGGCCTGAGAGCAACGCCCTGGGCGCTCAAGCCTGCGACATGGGCACCCAGGGGGAGTCGGGGGTCATGCCGCGCACGCGCCACCTAGCAGTCATGCGTATCTTCACCTTGAAGTCTCTTCACTTGTTTCCAGATTTGGCGACCCTTCTGTATTTTGGCCATAACTTTTGATTCAGAGCTCCTTTTGAGGCAAATGAGTAGCCGTTGGAAAGATATCTCCAAGATCTACAACTTTTGTGTTTTGCTCAAAACCCAGTTCGAACTTTTTTATGGACGAAAATGCCCCTGAAGTCAGCGGACAGAAACTGTCTTGGGCCTGTTTTGCGGGATTGATCCAATTGAGTCCAAATTCTTATTTGGACTAGCTTGATGACTTGGAGAGCAGACCAGCACGTCCTTAGGGTTTGTTTAGCTCTAAATTAACCCTAAGCCACCCTCTATAAATACCCTCTTAAGTCTAAAACCCTAGCCAACTTACCAACCTAGCATATCACAACTTACATCTTTTCTCTAGGTTTTACGATAGGAAGAAGGGAGGCTGCTGTCGGCCTCAAGCATTGTAAGTCTCTCATGGATTGCTTGCAATCGCAATCCTGAGTAGCTAAACGTTTTATACTTCTTTTCCTTAGGTACTTTTGATCAATGAATTTATGGTGAGACTTTTGTTCTTAATGATTTGAGCTTTTTCCGTTTGAATACGTTTCTTATCTCTATGCTTCATCTTATGTGTTCATACTTTGATTGATTTGGTGCGCAACATATCTTGAGATTTATGAATGCTATAGTTAGATTCAAGTAGCTTGAGTCAAGCTAAAGTTGGTCCAAGTAACAATTGTAATTCTAGGAGTCCTAGGTTCAATGGGATATCAAACCTTGTTGAAATCTTTAGGCCGAGATGGAAATTGATGTATGCAAGTTTGGTATTGATTTATCATGCATGTGGATTAATAAAACCTAATGCTTGTTATAGGAAGGTGTGAAACCTAGATCATAACATTAGAGGTTAATTGTCAGCGAGATGCGGGTTAATCTTCTTAGCATGTTGGAGGGTCGAGAATTCCTCTCCTATACCAATTATTCAAATGGAGTTGTTTAAGATATTAAGAGGATTACTTTGTTTCAATGAAAGTTGATGTCTACGTCTTAGGCTATATATCGATTTGGGGTAATTTATGATTCTTAATTTATTGCAATCTAAGCCAAATTTATGTTTAATGTCTATGATCCATGATTCACTTGATTAAAGTAATTACCTAAAGGAAAAGAAGTATGCTTTTATCGCTTGATTTTCTTTTAATTGTTTTCTAGTTAATTATTTATTTGTTTTCACTTCCAATTACAAAAATCCAAAAATATCTTTTCTAGGTTAGAATTTCTTTTGTATAATTTGAATTTGATTCGATCATACATTCCCTGTGGATTCGACCCCTACTTGCCCTAGCTATTTGTTATTGGTTTGTGGGGATTTATCTTGTGATTTGATCAATGACCGGTCACCACCTGTTCTTACATAGACATGAAAGTGGTGCTAAAATAGGCAAAGATGGTGACGACACTTCCCATGGCCGCACCACTGCTCATGGTGATCTTGCTAGCTCTTTGGAAGAGGTGATAAATAAGATGGAAGCTAGATTTCAAGAGATGATCCAGGAACAAATAACCAAAAACGAGAATGACTTTAAACAAGTACAAGAAGCCATCTCGGTGATAGCGGAAACACTCGGGGGGCAAGTGCAGCAACACCAGGCGCCACACCAAGTGTTCGCACCACACCAAGTGATTGCACCACACCAAGTTCAACAACCATCAGAAATTACTGAAAAGGTGATGGTAAATTTTCCTAAGAATGGCCGCTTGTCGAAAAAAGAAAAGGCAAAAAGCTTGGCCATGGAGGAAAAAGTATTGCCAGTGCTAAGAAATCCAGTGCAAAAACATTTGGTGCCAAACAATGCAAATGGTGATGCCTGCACCAAAATCAAAAGATATGGTTATGCCAACTTTGTGACTAAACCTTGGGAGCACCAACTTGAATGGCCATGGATTCCAAGATTAGTGGCGTTAAGAAATGTTGCTCCTAGACGAAAGTTGGAGTTTTCTCCACCTAGTGCAAAGCAAGAGATGGTGCGTTCAAAAGACCCACCACCAAGAAAAATGGTGCAATGAAGATTGGATTTTTATACAAGTCCTTCTTATCAAAAAGAAAATTTTGCACCATCAAGGCGAATGGCAGAAAGGTTCTCCAAACCAAGAGAGCTTACCCATAAAATACATTCTCCATACTATGGACGAAAAGCATGGCATATGGCGCCATCCACTTCTTCATCCGCACCATCTTCATCCAAAATGGTGCCATCCGTGACGAAGCAATTTCAGAAAGCTTTAAAGCTTAAATCATCGGCAAGGAACCCAACCAGACCTTGGTCAATGAGGCCAAGACTTGAAGCAAGGCTCTTGTTAGATCACCAGAAAGAAGAATTTCGAGCTTTAGCCATGGAGAAGGAAGTTAATTTCCATAAAGAACGTGCGGTGCAGAGTGCTCGGCTAAAAATGGTGCAGCCACCTCCAAAAGTTCAAAATGGTGTATGGCAAAGGGTGCAACATCCAAAACTCCCTAGCCAACCTATTCAAGATAGTAAGAAGACTTGGAGAAGAAAAGAGATTCGTAAAAGAGCCAAGACAAGAAAAGATATGGAGACGAACGTAGATTCCGCACTCTAGAAAATTACTATTGACAACACCACTTCAAATATGAATGATGGTGATGATGAATTTGGTGCCACTAATTCTAGTGATGACACCACTTCTACTACTAGCAACACCACCCATGTTACTAATGCTACTATTGATGACATGAATGAAAGTGGTGACGACGATGACACAATTCAATTGTCTCATGAAGATGGTGAACACTCGAGGGGGCAAAGAAGATGGTGCCAAGGTCGTTACTCTCTCCAAACATGATGATAATGCCACTAACATCCATGATAATGGCTTGATTAATGTCATGGAAGAAGATGATGGCACCGAAATCGACGGCACCGGAGATGATGGCACCTCAGGTGACGGCACTCAAGGTGATGGCACCAGAGATGATACCCAAGATGATGGCACCAAAAGTGTTTACTACACTGAAAGTGGTGATGAAGAGGTAGATGATGCCACCAGTGATAATATGAATTCAAGTGGTTGTAGCAACGATTATGGTGACGAGCAAACTAATGAAAACGAAGTGGCAAATGAAGAAGTTATGCTCGGGGGGCAACTTTCAAACCACCCTCATCTTGAAAATGCTGATGGTTCCACCAACTACAAGGAAATTGAAGATCCTCCTGAGATCAAAGAACATGAAGACAACCTAAAGATTGGTAACTTTTCAGAACCCGATGCTCAAAAAGATGAAAGTCTTCCTGATGAAGATGAAGTTGATCAGGTACACGCCAATCTTTCCCAAGATCAATCAGAGACTATACATGATATTAAGACTCAAACGTGGGCCATGTTGGTCAAAGTAAAGTCCAAGGAAGTGGAGGAGATCAGGCAGCAGGTTCAAAATGAGGTATTCAGCGAAATAACTAGGAGGTTGGAAGCAACACCGGGGGGGGGGGGGCAAGGAAGATGGTGATGAGACCATTGATCTCACCAAGTTCATACAAAACTTAGTGGACAAAGCCGCCCCAATTGCTAATGCGGCGTTATAAAAAAAATCACCACTTTTGGTGATAAATGGTGAATTCATCACTAAATGGCACTTGTGGTGATGAGTCAAGAAAATATGTCACAAGAAACCATTTTGGTGACAAATGATCAAGAATACCATCGCCAAAATACAATTAAAGAGGCATGAAAAATATGTTTTACCATTTTTTATTTTTGGCCTTGGTTAAAAAGCTTTTGGCCAACTTCTTATGGTGTGATTTCCTTTTTGACCAATTACAATTTGGTGCGTGGGAAATTTGATTAAATCCCACCCTAATTTTGTTTTATGCAATTTGATGTTAATGGCACCATTATCATGTTTCAGTGCCATGATCAATATTAATATTTATGGCTTTAAGTTGATAAGCCATTAGATTTCAAGTGATTGGATTTCATTTCTTTGTTGGTCTTAGTTCATTTTGGCCACTTGCAATATAATTTCTTGCGCTGGCAAAACTCAAAGCCACCAAATTTAATAAAATTGCAATTTTTGAAGTTCATTTGGGGCTTATATTTCATTACGCAATTTTGCTACGCTACATACCTAATGAAATAGGGGGGGCATGTTTTTTATACCATAATTTACATTTTGGGCAAAATGGTAAATGCACATGTTGGTACAAGATTGAGGGCTGAGATTTACTCCCAAAAGTCCTGTGGATGGTTGGATTTAATCCACCCTAGGCCAAAGTCAATTAGGAAAAAGATTGATTTTTGATTTAAAAACCTTAATTTCTCATATATATATACTATATATTATTTTTAACTACAATGGAAATTACTAAAAGGCCAAATTGAGGATTAATGTGGTGCCACCTTATGGTTATTTTTGGTATTTTCACACTTTTCGGATGACTAGAAAGCCCCTCTATGAGTTTCCCCATTCCTTTTCCTTCTACCCTTTTTTGTAATTACACATTTCCCTTCCTTAATTGTTTTTAATCAATGTTTAAGACTTTTAATTAATTGCTTCTAAATCCTAAACCCTTAATTACTTTTAATTAATGTTTCTCTCGCTGTTTTCTTTTTTCCTCTCACCAACTCAGTTGCTGCTTCCTTTCAACTCCTCAGTGCTGATCAATCTTCAAGTTTGCCAAAAATCAAACCTTTCCATCACTCCCCTCTGTTTTCACCTTCATATCTCTTTCCTCTTTTTTCTCCTTCTCCATCCCTTTAACATGGACTGTTCAATATTTTTTCCCTTCTGAATTAAAACCACCCTTTGTTCAATGTGAGTATTATTATCCAATTAACAGCATACTTTATTACCTCTTTGCACTTCCTATTACTTACAAATAAAAACAAGTTCTTGACCTTCTTAATTTTGCATGTCTAAAAAGTTAGGTTACAAAGATTTATGTCAGAGACATAATTAGAACTAATCCATTTAAATTGCATTTTTACTGCAACCTTATAATCAATTAATCAATCAAGCACCACTCTAGAACCAAAAATTTTCTTGGCCCTTATATAATTGATTATATTAATATTCTTATTCAATCAGTTAATCAAACACCACTCTAAAATAAAAAATGCCCGTAGTGCCAGCACGAGCTAATATAACTTGTAATTTAATTAATTAAATTATGGAAATTAAGTAAATGGTATTGAAAACACATTTGGGCCTCCCCATGTATTAGACAAATTGGGTCAGGCTGGCCCATGCCTCTAAAATTGGATTCAAGCCCTCTGGATTAAAGTTTTCATGAGTTTTCAATCAAGGACAAAGGGTTTAGGGCTTAGAATTCAAGAAGGAAGATGAAGGAATTTGGGGCAACATCCTTTATTAAAGTTGTTCAGAATATCATGAAGAACACTCTGTCCAAATTTCAGCTCATTCCGAGCTCGGAGGAAAACTTGTATTTTTTGCAATTAAGGACAGAATCCAATCCCAGGACCAATTAAGCATGGCGATTTCACCATTAGCTTTGAAACTTGAACTACATGAGTTATATAAGCTATATGGAAGAACCAAGCCATATTTGCCACCTTTCATAACTTTTACTAGATTTTCAATTAAGGACATCATGGCTGATTAAGCTCGGTTTAAGCCATTTCCTTGATCCGATTTTGATGATACCTAAATATGAGCTTAGTGGCATTATGTTGAGCATAATTTAATGTTCAAGTAATGAGAATTGAAGTTCGTAGCATTCGGAAGTGATTTCTGCACCATACTACTTCGCTGCACTTGGTTTTGCACCCATTTTCGCTGCGCCAAGTTTTGGAACCTTCTTAATTTCGAAATTCAGCAATCAAATGGGATGATTATCACATTTAAGGGGTCAAAACATGCTGATTAAGTGGCTGATTGGGTTGATTAGGATTCCCTGATTTAAGGGATTTGAATAAGAATTTGAATTTAGAGGATCAAGATGAATCAGGAGGGAATCAATCTCAGCCGTCGGATCATCCTAACCCTAGCAAGCCGCCCTCTATATAAAGAGGCAGCATCCAACGTTTTAAAGGACAGCCAATCTTCATCTCCAACAACAAAACTCAGACTCCAGGTCAAAAACAACTCTTCTCAGAGAAAACAACAACCAAGTTCCGAGCTTTCAATCTTTTTCAAGCCCTGCGCTTTTAACCTCTCTTGTGAATCAAGTTCCCACTTGATATTTTTATTTTTATTAATCTTGTCAACCTTGTTTTTACAAGTTCTCTTCTTGTATTTACATGTTTGTTGCAATCCATCACAACACTTTGTCATCTCTCTCTCAATTGAATCAAGAAAATAACCTTTTCCACAACATTTCTTATGTTTTCTAAGTCTAAAATCAATGATTTAAACACATTTGTGTGACTTTGATTCAGGATCTACAACTCGTTTGGTTTATTCTATGTTGTTGCATTCAAAGCAATCATTTAATTTTCACTGCACTTTTTGTTTCATTTTTACAACAAAATGAACCTTTATTTTCCTTGCTTCCTTTTATCAATTTCTGGTCAAAATTGATTGGCACGCCCGGTACCCTTTCACCAAGATCTCCAAAGAGATTTTTTGGTGCGAACAGTTTGTTTGTCTATAGGTAGATTATTGATGATGGGTTTGTTGCAATTTCGAAGTCAATGAAGAAAAAGATTTCATCTTTTTATGAAGTCGATGAAGAAAAAGGTTGGTTCTCTGATCTTACCTTTTGTTGCGCAGGAGGAAATTGTTTGTAGCTTTTTCTTCGATTGTGGTAGGATTTACTCGCTTGTATGGAAATTGGTTAATTAACTTGCAAGTGGGAATGCAGTTACTTGATTGGTTATTGCAACATTTCTTCCTTGGAATCATAATATATTGCAAGTTTGTTTGATATTCTATGCTCTGTCAGGTCACTACAGTGTTAAATTCTCTATAAAGGGCAGGCAGTTAGTCTGAATAGCTTATACTCATAGCTATCAGTCTAAATACCTAAAGCCAGATCTTGAACTCATTGTAATTGTATGCATTGGTAGCTAATAGGATTGCTTATCAATTTTTTGCATGATTGGTGCTAATACATTCTTAATTCTACATTGTAAATATGATGAAAAATGCAGTTTTTGGTTATTGATTGCATGGGGAATTAGTCTGGTGTTGTCTTTTTCTAATAGGGGTTCTTCATGAGAGTAATTATCTTGGCATAGCTTATACTGTATGCAAGCACAAGTTTTAATCATTTTTTGTCCTGAGATATGCTTTATATGTGGAAATTGTTCTAACAAATATTTGCCCCCATGATTATGGCAAAATTTAGCTGTCTTGACTTAGGAGGTTGACTAACACTACTCGATGTTGAACCCAGCTTTCTAAATTACTTGGATTTGGCTTCTCTCTACATATATTAGAGACCAGGTTTGAGTGTTGCTTCTCTCTTCATATATTCATTTTACTTATATGTTATGGGTCTTTATCTCTATGTTGTCATTAATTCAGTGTTAGACTTCAAAGAGGGACTGGGCATGTTTGTTTGCTTTGTTTAAGATCTTCCATTTAAACCTTTAAGTGGATTGTTTCTAAATCAGTTGGTATTGATTGTAATCACAATGTCTAAGTTTTATAGGCAATTACCTCCAGCAAATAAAAATTAGTCTCTTTGAACTCATTGAGATTTAGTTTAGTGAATATCATGGAAATACGGTTGCTTGCTTTTTTATTGCAGCTTCTAGAAGCAAGGGTGTTGTTCTAGGTTGAATCTGATGCATTGGGGGGTTTTTTTTCCTTTGAATTTGTTGTGTATGTGTGTTCTTGCTTAGAATTTGTTTCTTCCATTTGGTTTTTCACCTGTTTTTCTCTTTCATTTGGAGGTTAGGGTTTTAGTTTCTCAGTACCACAATTCTTGGGTCAATGAAGGTATATTCTTAAAATACTATCTTATAACTAAATTTATTCCTCTTTTGGGTCATTTTTGCCATACAATTCTGATTCAAATTCCAATCTATATAGTGATCGGATTGGTACATGGAAGAGTTTATGTGGCTTGACATGGCGTAGGATTGGCACATGGAAGAGTTTTTGTGGCTTGACATGGCGTATTCTTTCAATTGTTGGAGTTCAATCTTTATATGTTTCTAAATAATTGCTTAAATATGTTTTGCTTATTTGTCTAAAGGTGATTCTTCTTTGTCAGTTCTTTGATTAGTGTGAACATGATTATGAACAGGGAAACATCTTTTCCTACTGAGTTATGTTGCTCCAAGTAATTTCTTATTTGAATTGAAGTTATTAATAAAGACTTTCTAATGAACATATTTTGCTTCATTCTTGAGCCATATAAGACTGATGTTATTTAGTTCTATCAACTAAGAAAATATGTTGGAATCATGGAAGATAGCTGCTTGATGGTTTGGATAGCTAGAGTTACAAGTCAAATTAATATGTTTTTAGTGTCTGCATTGCTTATTTGCAGGAAAATGGAGTGATCCAGAATGGAATGAGACTTTTGTATGCAATGTATCTGAAGGTGTAACGTGAGTATTACTAACTTCTCAATAGATTTTTGACAATTAGCAAAATCTCAAGAGCCAAAGTAACAAATTTGCCATGAACCCTTTTTTACACAAATTTCTTATAATCAAATGGTTTTAAATAGATGGACTAGATCCAATATTTCTCCTTGCTTGAACCTTGAGACATTCAATATTTATTTTCAACATTTTTACGATATTTGCATAATTTAATTAGAGCCTGTATTTGCAGAAGGAAGCCTTTCCCGAACTGTTTATTGTGTATACAAATATATTCTGTTTGGCCGAGTACCTGTACCATAAAGAAACATATATGAGGTGAGAGCATCTTTAGCATTCTTTTTGTTAGTTGCACAAACGGAAAATCTTGATATTCAATGCAGTTGGGGCTGTCAATCCTGAGTTTATTTATACATATGTTGAGACATGTTTTGACCATAACCCACATTTGGTGATTGTAGGCTTCGAGATTTCATAGGGTCATATTCAATGTTCATGAAACTACTGCAAATTGAGGTGAGTTTTTTCCTTCAGTATCTCACTTTTTTGGCCCTCTGATTCAATGCATCTATTTTGATACTTGCTGGGTCCACTCCATGACTTTTGTTTAGGGTCTTCTGTTATTCGAGACAATTGTAATTTTTTTTCAACTAAGTTTTTCTTATTTTCTATGATTATTCTTTTATATTAGTCTGTTTAATTTATTTTCCCTTTTTTATCTGTTGGGAGGAAAAAGCTAGCACAACAGGCAAGGGATTCTATTGAAAGAATGTTGAATCAACGTTCTCTTGCTATGTTCTCGGATATATGTTGAAGAAATCCGGTTGATTTTGAAGAATTGGAATCAAATGAAGATGCGTTGTCTTCAAATTCAAGAAGGAACAGCTCTGCATACTTGAAAAGGAGTTGAAGCAATATGAGGAGGCCCTGTTGCAATTTGTTTTCCCTTTTTCATCTGTTTGGGACTTTCATATTTCTTTTGTTCACTTGGTTCACTTCTATGATATTTCTTAAATATCATGTATGTGACTTGAACTTTTAAAACTTGACATCATTGAAGCTTTCATTCTTACTGCACTTTTATACATTACAAGCATAACTTCTTAAAGTTCTTCAGTCATATTCAAACAAACTACCGTAAAATAATGTCGAATTCCAGCGACATGGTGCGGGCGCATCTAACTAGTTCTTTCTAAATTAAGATCTAAAGCCTTAAATGAAACACAACTCAACTCAACACTAACCATGGGCGGTGAGGGAACCTTCCATGTAATTGTTTGTTAAGTCAACAGATCTCATCTCAGGGACAGAAATCTCCCTAAAATCTTCAATATATCTTTTTTGAGTTTGTTTCCACTAAAATCTACATATTTCAGCTTACCAAAACTTTTCAAATCTAAAACGATGACAAATCAATTAGGATTTACTATTAATTAAATCACATTTTGATGGGGAGACTGATTACATTTTGACAACTGAAAATAGACCGTCACAAGTTATTGCTTATGGTCGGAATCAAGATTCTGCAGTGAACGGTGAGCAAGATCAATTCTTGGATAAAGCTATGGTGTGCATTGGGCATTTTGGTGATGGGCTAGTTAATGATAGTTTGGTTGAGCATGTAAGTGAGCAAAACATTCAACCGGTTAAAACTGGGAAAATAAAGAAGCATTTGTGGCGCATACTTGACGAAGGTGAGGGGACTCAACCGTCTTTATCAGGTACTTCCATCTCAGAGAGTAATATTAAGCATAGGAATAAAATTTTGAGAGAGGAGGCAGAGGCTGGGAGATTAGCTCATCCCTGGGAGTTGTGTTCAACAAAGGTAAAGAAGAGGTGGTTAGTGCATTAATGGATCAAGAAGAGCAGAGAGCTTGAGAGGTTTGGGAAGGGAAGGTTGGTTATTGTTTTTATTTTGAGTATATTTTTTAGTTGGTATTTTGGGCTAGTTTGGGTATTATTACATGGAAGTGGAGTTTATTTTTGTTGTGCTGTTGGGTGGGTGTTCTGCTTTGATTATGTGGTTGAGAGTGACTCCCTTGATGCAGCGAGTGGGTGTATGTTTTTGTTGTGTTCCTAATTGTTGGTTTTTTGATTAATTTGTGTGCTGCCAATTGTTTGGTCTTGTTTTCCTTGGAAAGTGTGGAGACTTTTTTGGTGTTGGTGTTGCGGATGTTTGGCAATTTTCCGGATTTGATAAGTGCTAAAGTTGGGGGATTGTTGGTGTGTGTGCTTGAGGTCTCTTGTGTCCAAGAGTTCGATTTGTCGGATTTGTCTATTTGTTTTGTTAATTGTTCGGTGTATTTGCTTTTATGATGTTCTCATCGTCAATAAAAACTTTTGCTTTTAAAAAAAAATTAAATCACATACATCAAATGATTTATCTCTAAATTACATTGCAATATGCTTTCCACTAATTATTCTGAATCACTACTTGGCATATGTAACATAAGATTACATAATTTGGATTGGGTATTAAGCAAGTGTACCTTTGTTGGAGATGGACCCTTCAAACCGATTATATTGAAGACTCAAATACCAAAGGGATATGAGTGCACTCAAAGACTTCAGGATGCTATTGGTGAAGGCATTGTTAGCAAGATCCAACCTCTCCAACCACTGCAATTTTCAAAAGCTATTATAATCTGCAAAATATATAGCAATTAAGTTAAACTTTAAGACTTTCTATATACTATCTTCAAGATTTTGGGTTTTGGATCACAAGAGAGTATGTTTTAGTATCATGATCAATATATTATATATACTAGAGTACTGTCCGCGCTTCGCTTCGGGGCACAAATTTTTTTTTCTTTTTCAAGTTGAATGATAATTAAGAGAATTATTGATTTACATCATGAGAAATGACAAACATTGTTAATTGAACTGGAAAGATTGAAAACAAAATTTTATATAATTGATTATCAAAACTAATCAAAGAAAATGGATAGTGGATTAATTCTTAATAGAAACTAATAAAACCAATAATCGAATTGATTAAGATTTTGGGATCTTTATGGAAGTCATAGATCATGCAATAACCTTTTAAATAACACTTGAATAACTTTAACTGGAGAATTAAATTTAGCTTTCGGGTTCTTCGTAAATGTCATAGTTCACACAATAACATTTTAACCGACACACGAAGAACTTCAATCAGACAAGTGAACCGAAAATTATACAATATATTAAATAGACCGGCAATCAAAACCACAAAATTTCAGAAACATTTTTTAAAATTGAAACATTAAAATTGGTTTTTGAGTTCTTCCTGTAGACACTTGAATCACCTTAATGGGATAAATAGAACACAAAAATACAAAAACAAAAGTCAAAGCGTTAAATCATCACCTATAATTGTAAAGGATTCAATAGCATGAGCATAAAAGTGTGAGGGTCATTAGATAAATAATCCAGCAAAAAAAATATTAGTTTATGGAGACAAAACATAAAAATTCCCTCTTGAATCCTCCACGAAACTCATTAATCAAATTCAACTTTCATGCCCCTAACGAAAGTCATAGATCACACAATAATCTTTTAACTGACACTTGAACAACTTCAATCAGACATGTGGAGAGAAAATTATACAATATTAAATAGACCGGCAATCGAAACCATAAAATTTAAGAAACATTTTTTAAAATCAAAACATTAAAATTGGCTTTTGAGTTTCTCATGAAAGTTGTAGATCATGAGATTACCTTTCAATAGAGACTTTAATCACCTTGATCAGACAAATAGAATAGAAAATACAAAAATAAAAGCTGACACGTTAAATCGTCCAACCCATAATTGTAAAGGATTAAATAGCTTAAAGCAGAAAAGTATAAGGATCATTTGATAAATAATCCAGCAAAAAATATATTTGTTTATGGAGACCAAACATAAAAATTCTCTCTCGAACCCTCCACGAAACTCATTAATCAAATTCGGCTTTCAGAATTTATACAAATTTTTACTTCTAATTATAATCCCATAAAATTTCTTCCAACAAAAAATTCTTTTAATTATAGCTTCTTATTGTTTATCGTAATAATAAATTTCAAATATTAACACAATATATTTAATATACAATATTAAATAAATAAATATATACATATTATGATATTTAAATCATCCCGTGCATGGCATGGGGTACAAACTAGTACTATTATAATACTCCTCCCATTCAAAATAAGTGATACACTAAGAATATTACATAGACCAAGACAATGTTGTTGGTCTAAAATTTAGTAAAAATTCACTTAAAATGGCATAATTACCCTTCTAAAATTTTTTATAAATAATTAATTAATAAATATTCTCTCCCTTCCCAACTTTCCAAGAATACAAATTACATTGGTTTTGTAATTGTTTCACTTATTTTGGAAGACTGAAAAGTTAAAATGTATCACTTATTTTGAATGGGAGCGAGTAATAATTAAGGACAAGAAAGAAAGAAAACTAACTGAGAAAATAAGGATGGGATCATATGATCAGCAATAATTAATGGCCTTGTTTAAAATTTTGCAAAGTTGTAGAGTTGACTTACACTGAGGGGGTGCACAATGTAGAAGTGGTATAGATAAATGTGCACAGTATAAGGGGCAGAGTCAGGAATTTTCTTCAGTGGGGTCAATATATAAAATTACCTATATTGTAAAAAATCATAATATAAAAATTACTATACATATATATGAACAAAAATTAATATCTAACATAAAATTACTACTTATAATTGTCCATAGTTTTTATAGTTTGGAAGCCTTGTATAATTGCTTCAATGTCTATTTCATTAAATGATGGAATAGAGTTTTTAACAAAATCTATATTTAACAAAAAATAAGCCTTGAGTTTTTAATTTTTTAACAAAATTTTATTAGTCTATTTTAAGAAAACCAAAGGGTCTATCAAAAAAATAAAAGAACAAAAGGCAATTGATTTTAAACGATAGGGTGGGGCAATGGGTCTTTTCTCTTTTTTCAAAATGGGATAATGACTATGAGAATATGTACATCAACCTACAAAAAATAAACTAAGGGGGTCAATCATCAATTTATCCATAGTTTTAGCCAGCGGGGTCAATTATCAATTTGTCCCAAAATTTTACTACCTATATAAGAGATTATGAAATTTCAGTGAGGTCAAGTGACCCTACTGGTTGCATGCTAGATCCGCCCCTGAGTATCACACTTTTAATAGCTCACAAAAGTTCAATCCTAACAAGGCATATAATCTTGAGAATACATAAACATATTGTCCTCCTAACAATGTGATCGAGCTCAAATTATGCATATTTTTATAGCTATTTTTCTATACTTTTTGCTACTTTTGTACGCATTTTTACCCTATTTTCTAAGTATTTGTGTTTTTAGTCTTGGTGAGATGTGGAATTGAGAATATGCTTATTTTCACTACTTTTGGAGCTATTTTGATGACTTTTTACACAGATATTAGCAAAGTAATTTTTAGTATAGATTTGGAAATGCAAAGTTCATATTTGAAGATTTCTTGAGGATAATTTAAGATTTGAAGATCATTGAAGGATTATTTCAAGGAGCAAGAATTGAAGATTGGAGCTTAATTTGCAAAAGATTGAAGTTAAGCCCAAAAGAAGCCCGAAAGTTAAGGATTTTTGGATAATTTATATGGGATTTTATTCAGCCCATATAAACCTATAATTGGAGTTAAAATCCCAATTTGTAGGCTTAATATCCAAAGGAATATCCAAATCCCGTAATTTCCCGTAATTAGTCCTATTTGAAGTAGGAAATGACGCAGTCTCGGTAGAAAGGCCATAACTTTCTGCTCAGATGTCCGTTCTAAGCCCATGAGTAGCCGTTGGAAAGATAACTCCGAGATCTACAACTTTCTTTTGAAGTCCAAAGCCCAATTCTGCCGTTTTCAAGCCCGAATCTGCCTGTGAAGTTTCTGCAGAAATCCAGAAAATTCAAGAATCCTACTTTGACTTGGATTCTACCCTAGGATGACATCTAATCCAACTTGGAGTCTAAGTCAGCCCTAAACCGCCCTATCTATGTTCTTCCACTATAAATAGCCACCTTAGGTCTAGATTTTGTATGTAATTTTTATTCTCATAATATATATTGTTTAGTTGAAGATTTGGAGGAAAAAGCCCTAGGAGCCGCCGCCCCCTTCTCTTCTTAGTCCATAGATAAGTTTTCTTCTTCTTATTTGTGAATGCTCACTCAATTCATGAGTGAGTAATCCTTTTCTTTTCTCCAATATAGAATTTAATTGATCTCTTCACTTATTCCATGGTGAGATTTTGTGCTTATATATGAGAATTTATTTGGGTATTTCTTGGATCTCTGTATGAATTCTATGTTGCTTGTTTTCATTGATTGGGTTGACACTATCATGATAGATTGAGTTAGCATTAGCTAGATTAAGTTGTGAATTGAACCTCCAGCTTAATTTTATGTAGCAATTGGATGTGAATTGATACTCCGTCCAAGAGAGAAAAGAATCAATGGGCGAGAAATTTTTCATTGTGCTTGTTATTAAATTACTTGTTCTTAATGCTTTATTCCTAAATGATCTTTAAGCCCTGAAAAAGTAATTGATTGCTGAAAGAATAAAAGGGATAGATTGACTTTGATCGGTAATCTAATCTAATTAAGGTAATTTAGGATTTAAACCCGACAGGCTACTCAAAGTTCTCATAATTATTAGATATCAATGATCTATGTTATTTTTGTCAAGAGGGAGATTAATTCTATGTTGGAGGTTTCTATTTAATTGTTTTTCTCATAATATTCACTGCTTTTTAATTAATTGTTTTCTTTAATTTTCTTGATTGCTTTCATAGTTAATTTACTGTTTGTTAGATTTAATCTTTAAACTCTTTCTCAAAATTCTTTTTATTATTTTGTTTTGACCTAAGAAAAAGGAAGTGCCGATCTCTCTGTGGGTTCGACCCCTACTTGCCCTAGCTAGTTTAGTTAGTAATTGTTGGGATATTTATTTTTATAATTGCTGACGACCGATCACAATGCATGTTTTTTTATTAGTACAAACAAATTAAGTTCCCTTCAAAAGCTCACAAAAGCTCACAAAAGTTCACTAGACATGAAGTTGTTGACTAGTGACCAGTCTAATGATAATAGAAAAAACAGCAAACATAGTAATAAGAGGAATCAATAAAATCTTGGATGAAATTGAACCACCTCCCTCGCCAATAAGGGTTGATGTAGAGGATGGTTAGGAATCCCAGCATGACCATGATGTAAGTTGCAGCGAGACTTCCAAAGAAAGAGATACGATCAACTTCATACCATTTTCCTTCACTCCCTGCTGAATTTACTGACTGCCCTGGCTCATCTCCATCATCAACACTACTTGTGCAGCTTTTTGGTAATGGTTTTCCACAAAGAAATGGATTTCCCTCGTAACTGCTTTCATCAAATGTGCTCAATTGTGGTACATCTGGAATTTTTCCTGATAAGTTGTTATGTGCAACACTGAATGCCCCCAAAGAGTATAGTCCAGTCAAGTCAAATGGAATTTCCCTGCTCAAATTGTTGTAGTCCAAACTCTCAATTTCAGATAGATTTGAGAGAGAAATTGGGATGGGTCCAGTTAAGTGGTTGTGGGATAAGTTTAGTGCACGAATGGAAGATAAATCTCCAATGTTCCAAGGAATTGTCCCTGTCAAATTGTTGCCTGATAGATCGAGCCCAGACATGAAATCCAAAATGCCACCCTTATAAGGCATAAGCAAATATTTGGTGTTAAAGTCAATCTCAACTTGAAGGTTAAGCGTGGAAGAAGAGCCGAATCCTACATAGTACTCCTTTCGAAGATAATTATCTGATACATACGCAAATGAGAAAAATATGAAACCGGTTAACACTAAACCCTGATTCAAATGTCTAGGGACATCTCCAGGGAACATGCTCCCAAAGGTGATATTATTGAAACATGAAGGAATTGAGCCAGAAAAAGAGTTGTGGGAAAGATCCATCATACTTATGTATTTTAAATCACACAAATGCTCTGGGATCGAACCACTAAAACCATTATTTGCTAGCATTAGTATTCTTATGTTGGGAATTCCAACCAACTCCACCAGAATGCTACCAGACAATCTATTATTTCTAAGGTTTAACATTATAAGTTCGGTTGAGTTGAGAAGAGCAGCTGGTATTGATCCAGTGAATCTATTCCTTTCCAAATTGAGAGCCATTAACTTGTCTGAACCAAAGCAAGAAGGTAATGGCCCAGAAAAGAAGTTATCAGAAAGGTCTACCACATATAAAGAACTCCATAGATTTAGTCCACATGGAAAGTGTCCTTCAAAATAGTTATGCTTCATGTTAAGTAACCGCAAGCTTGAGTGCAAATTAGCAAACGATCTGGGAATTATTCCTGTCAAGTTGTTATTGCTAACATCCAACAACTCCAGTCTTTTAAACAATTTGAAGTTCACATTTGTCAGACTTCCCGTGAAGTGATTGTTATTTAACTTCAAATGTTGTAGATTACTCGAGTTGAGGTGAGCGGAAAATATTTGGCCATTAAAATTGTTATCGGATAATATTAAAACAGTCAAGTTGGTACAATCTGCAATCAACTCCTTGGGCACCTCTCCTATTAAGTTGTTGAATGACAAATCCAGCAACCACATATCTTTCAACCCAGCAATGGAAGAGGGAAGGTGACCATCAAAAGAATTCCTGGAGAAATTAACATACCGTAGATTCGGAAATATCTTCCCTATATATTCCGGATCTGGAAACTCCCCATCAAATTGATTGCTCGAGATATCCAAAATGACAACATTTGTCACAAAACCTGGGGGAAGATCAATATACATTGGACCAGAAAAGCAGTTGTTCCTGATGTTTAAAACTCCAAGTTGAGCATTTCTTGCAAGCAACCAGGTGGGGAATTTTCCCTCTATCTTATTGTGAGAAAGATCAACTGCTTTCAATTGGTGTAGAGAATAGAAAGGTGTTGGAATACTCTCGAGATTGCAATTGGAGAGTGACAATATTTCCAACTCAGACAATGCGCTATTTTCCATATCTACATGCAGATTGTTGGTCTCCTGCACACCGTAATATGTCTCCCTTCCAAGTATGACTACTTTGAGCTTGGAGGAGTATGCTGTTGGGTTGAAAGAGAGCATTCCTTGAAAGTTGTTTTGGCTAACATCTATGTACTCCAAAGATGTCAGCGTTGGTAATAAAGAGGAGGAAATGGTCCCATCGAATTGGTTATCAGAGAGGTCTAGAAGTTTGAGAGAAGTCAAATTGTTTAAGCATGGAGCAAGGTTTCCTTGGAGAAGATTATTGCTAAGTATTAAGACTTGAAGAGAACTTGACAACAAATCGCAAGAGATGGTCCCATTGAATTGATTCCCAGAGAGGTCTAAAATTTTGAGAGAAGTCAAATTGTTTAAGCATGGGGGGAGGATTCCTCCGTGCCAATTATAGCTAAGATCCAACACTTCAAGACTCTTCAATTCACACAATCCTGCAAAAGGGAATCAACAATTTGGAACTCTATCTCCAATTGCTAGCTTCTAAACCTTTACCATAAGATTTTAATTAATTGAGACAAGATTATATATGTACCTTTTAATGGAAAGGTTCCATTGAGTGAATTATTGCTTAGATTAAGCACCTCTAAGTTGGTAAGCTGATCCAAATCTGTATCAATTGAAAAAATAAATAAATAAATGGAGAATCAAAATATCTCTCTCTCTCATCCCCTTTTCAGAATAAAAATCCTCTCCCCCCTTTTTTTGCCCATAGTCCTAATAATGACACGTGTCATTTTTCAGTTTCTAGTGTTATCAATATTCCTTGTTTGTCTAGTTAAATTAAATTTTATATTTTCATTCTATAACCCTATGAGTGCATTTGTTTCTTTCCATGGGAGAGTGATTCCTGGGAGAGTGATTCTATGGAAAGTAAGTTTCCCATGTTTGGTATGATGAAGAAAAGTCATAATTAAATTCTTGAACAAATAGTTTTATGCATTCAATCGGGGAAGGAAAAAACTTTCCCTACCCCCTGTGGGAAAGTATTCTCCAATATAGCAAGGAAAGTAGGTGCCCTACAAGCTGCCTTTAAAATTATTTTCCCATCTAAAATGATCAAAACAAACTATGGAGAGTTTTTCCATTCCATTATTTTCCCAGGAAAGTAAGCAAAACAAACGCCTTCTATGAGGAATGTATTAAAATTTAGGACTGACCCTTATATATAATTATTTGTTGTTAATTTGAGACTAAACCTAGTGTTTAATTGGTATTTTTATTATTTGCTAAAACTTGAAAAACAAGGTATAGTACCATGGCCAGGTGCCATGATTTGGTGAATGAGGCACGGAGTGAAGCACAAAGATGGGGGAGGTGATTTCCATCCCTCTTTTTAATTTCGCTTTTTGTTTTTTCTTCCTTCAATACATTTTATAGTTTCTTGAAGAAGCACAAATATCTAATCTATTGCACAATGCATACTTACCATGCGCAGGAAGAGTGCCTTCCAAGTTATTGCTTGATAAGTCAACGTATGCCAGTGAAGGGAGTGCCCTTAAAGCCTTCATTATACCTTTGTTGAATCTGTTTTGACTGAAATCTACATATTCCAACTTCCTCAGCTTAGCCAAAGCTTTCATATCTAAAGAACGATAAAGCAATTAAAGATGGATTATTTAATCAAATATAAAGATGACTGATGACATTTATTTTAGAACAGAGGAAAACATTGCACAAAACTAAACGTGCATGCCTTGGTCGGATATGGATCCTTCAAACCAATTAGATCGAAGATTCAAAGTCTTAAGGGATGTGAGCGCACTCAAAGATGGCAAGATGCTATTGGTAAACCTGTTAGTAGCAAGATCCAATGTCACCAGCCTCTGTAATTTCGAAAAGCTACTGTAACCTGCAAAAAGTATACATATATAAAGATTAATTAATTAATTATTAGTTAAATTTTGAAACTTACTCCATCTTCAAGATATTATATTCGAATCTTAAAAATCAACACGGGACTTTGATCTACAAATTCTATATAATTTGTACCTGCGGTTGTATTCCAGTCAGGAAGGTAATTGGAGGACAAATTCAGAATCCTAAGCTGCTCAAAAGATTGGAATAATGAGATTTGATTCCAATTGCCTGAAGTTGGTTCGCCAAGCTTTAAGTCGTGGAGGGCCAGCTTGATCACGTGACCTGTGGTGGAACTGCACGTGACCCTCTCCCATGAACAACAGTCACTCTCTGGATCGTGAATATTCCAGGAGGAAGGAAGAAGAGAGTCATCGGAGTCATCAACAAAAACCTTTTTCAACTCTAATAGAGCCTTTCTTTCTTCATCCACGCAACCGTTGCATCCTTTGATGTAAACCAAAACGATGAAACTTAACACTAACAAATATTTCCCCATTGTTCCGCTATTCCTTCTTCTTAGTCTTACATTAATATTTATGGGCTGAAGAAGAATAATATATATGAGTTTCTTGTGGAATTCTTGATTTTATTTATTTATTTTTAAGAAACACCCAAAATTTCTTGGAAGAGTAAAGTAATTCATATAGGTTATGTATATAATTTCTTTGAACAAAAGTCTTTGGCCGGTGATTAATTATCATTCAACCAGGCGTCATAGGTCACTTTCATGATTGTTGATGTGAGATAATTCATGAATATGATTTAGGCTATCAGTATTCAAGAATCAATTTGGCCAGCTTTGTTGTTAAAATTTCACTTATTAATTTTTTGGATGATTATATGATGCACGATATAAATTTTGAACTCCACAAACGGGTTGTCATGGGCTTAAAAAAAATAACTATGTCATGGGCTTAAACTTTCCAAATCAACACGTCCAATAAGTACTCTACCAAGTCTTCTCATTGTAAATATCGTCACACTTTCAGGAAAAGGATCCATAACTTTTTTTTTATTCATTTGCATGACAGTTTGATATATATATGTATATTTTTTTTAGAATGACCTTTGTGAAATCAACTGGAGGCTATAACATTTTCTATTCATCAACAAATTGATCCAGCTCAATATGAAGCAGTGAATTTCATTGCGGGAGGTTAGAATCCGTAGCTTC
This sequence comes from Corchorus capsularis, assembly GCA_001974805.1. Lineage (NCBI taxonomy): Eukaryota > Viridiplantae > Streptophyta > Magnoliopsida > Malvales > Malvaceae > Corchorus > Corchorus capsularis. The sequence goes on from AWWV01014981.1 coordinate 26,466, forward strand.
TCAAGATTTCCAATAGCATCATATATAGATATGATTCCAATTGGCAGAGGCTGCTGCTTCACCGAGCTTTAAGTTGTGGAGGGACAGTTTGATCACGTGACCTGTGGTGGAATCGCATGTTACCCTCTCCCACAAACAACAGTCACTCTCTGGATCGTAAATCCAAGAAGGAAGAACAACAAAATCCTTCTTCAACTATAATAGAGCCTTTCTGTCTTCAACCAAGCAACTGTTGCGTCCTTCGATGCAAAACAAAACGATTAAACTTAACACCAACAAATATTTCGCCATTGATTTTTCCTTTTCTTTTTTTTTCCCGGTTCATTAATCTTACAATAATTATGAGGTTCTAGTTGTAGAGGTCTTGGTCTTCCAAACACTCCAAATGCTTTCAAGATTATACAGAATTAAAAATTAAAATAAAATAAACCCAAATCTATAATCCATATAATAATATTATATATCGAGATAAAATATATAGCAGTGCAGGACCTTCCTCTTAATTGACGTTAGATAATTAATTTAGGATTGCTATAATTACTAGTACTAGTCAAGAATCGCTTTGACCAGCTTTGTTGTTGAATTTGTTTTTTAAATGTTTTTTTTTTGTGAAAGTTTTTTAAATGTTTACTATATACTTTTATCAATGTGAAAGTTGGAATTCATATTAGCAAATTGGAAAAAAAAATAATTATTTGATACACTAATGGTGTAAATTTTGGACTCCATAAGCGGGTTATGGAGTTGGTACATATCCATTTTTTTAATTAATTAAATTTTAAATATTTCAATCTAATCCTTAGAGGACACATGTCATCTTTTAGGACATGCTTGTGTAGTCTGCTAAAATCCAATGACGGTGTATTGTATAATTTTAAAAAAAAAAAACTATAAATTGGTGCAAGACCGGTTCTTCATACTTGGTCTTTTCTAGGCAGCCGGCCGGCAGACCCCACAACATTATGCAAGTCTTTAAACTCACAATTAGAAGATTAATTCAAGATAGAAGCGACTTTGACTTTAAAGTCTTCAATTTAATCAAACACCAAACCAACCAAAAAAATAGGCAAGTCTTAATATGAACACCTGAATCAATGATCTATCTAGAATATTTGAAGAAAGGGTTATAGTCCTCCACCTCCAGCTGTACTGACACAACGTTTTTTTTTTTTTTATATATATATTAGGGAAAGAGCAGAAAAGAATTACATAAAGCAATTAAATGGCTCTAGGCCAAGCTACTTGTAAGGTATCGGTTGCGAGTAGCGATGTGAGCTTCTGAGGTGGAGTGTTGAAAGTGTGAAGTCCCAGAGAAAGATTGTCATAATGGGTGGCCAGCCAATCTGCACATATGTTAGCTTCTCGGTAGACATGTTTGATAGTGCACTTCCAAGGACGATCAAGAAGTTCCTGAATAGCATGAAGTAATCTGTTGTGCACCCCCGTAACAGATGAGAAAGAAGTAAATTTTGATGTAGCAACGAGAGAGTCCGACTCCAAAATGACATCACGATAACCCTTGTTCCAGCTAAGCAAAAGGCCATGGTAAATAGCCCACAATTCTGCCACCCTAACTGTTGAGATGCCAACCCGATAGATAAAACCACCTAGCCAATTGCCATTGCTATCGCAGAGAACGCCACCAGCAGCGGATTCGCCAGGGTTGCCACGACTGCTGCCATCAACATTGATTTTCACAGTAGGATATTGTGGCATGTGCCAACATATCAAAGTCTCATGTTTGAGATGAGTGGAGAAAATAGTAGAAACATCTAAAGCTTCCTTGGCTTGGGAAAGTATCAATTGTGAGCTTTGGACAGGCCAAATAAAATCTGCATCATGAAGCAAACAATTCCTCCAATACCAAATGAACCAAATAGAGAACATGAAGATATAATTCCAAGGGATATCAAGAATTTTGTCCCTGCAACAACAATTAGTGAGTATCCAATCACTTAAATCAAGAGAGAAGAAATCTCCCTGTGAAAGATTTGGACGGAGTGTAAGCCAAATCGAGTGAGCTTTGGAACAATCTCGTAACGCATGAAGTGTTGTCTCGGTACCAAAAGAACAAATAAAGCAGCTGGAATAGTTCAATACATGGCGGTGGCATAGGTAGGCAGCCGTGGGGAGTGACTCGTGTAATACTCTCCACACAAACATCTTCAATTTATTTGGACCAGGGAGTGTCCAAATCTTGTGCCACGATGAAGTGGGAATTGTTGGCTGTTGAATTTGAGCCTCATAAGCAGATTTGGTTGAAAAAACACCATCACTTTCAAGCTTCCAGAACCAAGAGTCCTCTTCGGTATCATCCGTATTGATCCACATGGAAGCAATCGAGGAGACAATTGTATTAGGCAAAAGATCATAGAGTTCGGTGAAGTTCCAAGTACCAAACTCGTCACAATAAGCGGCCACGGGTAACTCAGCCTCAAGAACAGAGAGGGGACGTAAAGCATGGTTGATTAAAGGACTAGAAGAATGCAAGTCATCTAGCCAAAATCGGGTTCCTTTACCATTGCTTATGTTAATTCCCATTCCCATAGTCAAAACTGTTCTACCTTTCAAGATGCTCCGCCAAGTGTAAGAATCAGTGGGCTTGCTCAAGACTGAAAGAAAAATCATGTTAGCGCAAGTACTTCTTCTTGACTATCTCGATCCAAAGTAAATCTTTGTCATTAAATAAAATATGCCAACCCAATTTGGCAAGGAGGGCCAAGTTAGCTTTGCCGATATCTCGTAAATTCAAGCCTCCTTGATCTTTGGGAAGACAGACTTTGTCCCATGAGACACCATGGAGTCGACGATTACCGGCATCATTTCCCCATAAGAATTGCCTCATTAATTTCTCAAGATCATTCACCACATTTACAGGCAAAAGGGTAGTTTGCATGAGATATGATGGTAAAGCACTGAGCACGGATTGTATAAGAATCACCCTACCCGCCATAGAGAGGTGTTGATTTCCCCAAGAGAGGAGGCGGGTCTGAGCTTTGCTTATTATCTCATTGTAAGTTTGCTTGGTGACTCGTCCATGGATCATGGGAGCCCCAAGGTATTTTCCAAAATCTTTCGTCAATGAAATACCACAATGGTTGCTCAATGTTGTAGCAACATTGTGTGTGACATTTGAAGAAACCAAGAGCTTGGATTTAGACAAACTGATTTTCTCCCCTGAAGCCACACAAAATTGATTGAGTACATTCATCATAACATCAAGCTGGGAAATTGAAGCTTCGTCGAACAAAACAAGATCATCTACAAAGCAAACATGAGATATTGATGGCCCGCTTTGGGTAAGCTTCAAAGGCCTCCAATGCAGTTGTCGAACCTCTTCCTCAATCAAATGACTAAGTTTTTCTAAGCATAAAATGAAGAGATAGGGTGAAAGGGGATAGCCTTGGCGGATGCCTCTTGAAGGAGAGAAAAAAGGAAGGCGCTGACCATTCCAAATAAGAGAAAAAGTATTGGTTGTCACAATATTCATGATGAGTCGAATCCATGAAGGAGGGAGGTTAATTTCCTTAAGAACCTGTTGCAAAAAACTCCATTTAATGCGGTCATAAGCTTTCTCAAGATCTACTTTAATTGCAATTGCACCATTTTTTCTCTTCATTGTTCTCATAGTATGCAAGGCTTCTTGCACAACAATGATGTTATCTGAGGTGTCACGACCAGGGACAAAGCTAGATTGTGTTCCACTGATCAATTTATCCAAGAAAGGACGAAGTCTATCAACAAGTAGCTTAGTAATGATTTTCAACGGAACCGTGCAAAGACTGATTGGGCGAAATTGTGAAATTCTTTCAGGCCCTAAAATCTTCGGAATAAGTACAATCAAGGTACGATTAAGAGCTGGGTCAACAAATCCATCCTGTAGAGCAGTTTGTATAAGATTTAACAAACTATTACCTACACGGTGTCAGGCTTTCTGGAAAAAAATAGCAGGGAAACCATCTATACCAGGGCTTTTATTAGGACTCATATCAAATACTGCTAAGCGAACTTCTTCAAGAGAAACCGCAAGAGAGAGTGTATCCAGGTCCTCTTGATTAAGTTTCCATGAATCACAAAGTGGAGGTAGAATAGTGGTCATTGATGAGGAAGATCTATATAAAGATCCATGTAATAAGAAATCACCATGTCCTTTAGTTCAGCTTGATCATAACACCAAGAGTCATCATCCTTTTTCAAGGCCGAAATTTGCTTTCTCCTATTATTCTTCTTGATGGCAGCATGATAGAATTTTGAGTTACAATCTCCATACTTCAACCAGTCTATCCGACTCTTTTGCCTGAGCATCGTTTCTTCTTGAAAACAGATAAGGTTGTATTCCTCAATTAAGATTACTTCCAAGTGTAAGAGGTAATCATTTGGACCGCGATCAAGATTGTTCTGTACTCCCTGAAGTCGAGCTAAGACTCGATGTTTCTGTTTGTAAATATTGCCAAATGACTCTGAGCTCCAAGATTTCAAGTCCAGCGCGAAAGTTGCTGTAATTTACCTTCAAATACGGGAGTAGATTGCGACCAGCTCGAGTTAACACAATCAAGAAAATTTTCATGAGTGAGCCATGCATTTTCAAAGCGGAAAGGTGGAGAGGCGGTGGAAGGGGCTGTGTGAGCAAATTTGACACACACTGGGTGGTGGTCAGAACTAGTTCTCGGCAAGATGCTCACTTGAAGATGCTTAAATGTGTCCACAAAAAAATCATTGGCTAGAGCACGATCCAATTTGACCCGAGTGTAATGCAAACTGTCCCTATTGTTTGCCCATGTAAATTTCGGTCCTTATGCCTCCAAATCAAGAAGATTACACTGCCTCAAACAATCTAACATGAGTTGACAATTATTCAAACTTACGCCCCTGCGTCCCAATTTTTCTTCTGCTGACAAAACTTGATTGAAATCGCCCAAGACAAGCCAAGGGAGAGAATGGAGTGTGCGCAACGCCACAAGAGAATGCCATAAGCCTTTTCTATCATGTGCATCTGGACTACCGTAAACTGCTGACAATAGAAAATTAGAAATTCCTGGTATAGAGACAATGGCATGTATCATTTGGAGGCAATGGCATGTATCTCCCGAGTAATTAATTGAAATAGCTCCGTAAAACTTGCAACCTATTTTTTCCCAAACCTCGCTTTTCCTTTTTTCTTTTGACTGCCGCTGCCGATGGAGGTGGCTTCGATGGGCAAACCCCCTCCCTCGGACAAGAGTGGGGTGAAACGGGGCAGAACCGCTATGGAAGCTTCTGGTTTTATTGATGCTGCCGTCACCCTCGACCCTGGTAACCATTTGGAGGCAATTCGCGTCAAATTTTTTTTTTCAATAGTCACATAAAAATTTTAATTTTAAAAAACGAAACGTGAAAGACGTTAGAAGGATTTTTAATTTTGGGATGTGAGAAAACCTTAATTCAATATTAAGAGACTGAAGGATTTTTAATAAAGATAGAGAGTTATAATTAATTCAGTATTATCCCAATATATTACTTTGGGTGACTGAATTAAAAATATTTAAAAATATTATTAATTCAGCATTATCCCAATATATTATTTTAAACAATTTACCCAAATAAATAGTGTGTGAAAAACAATTACACGATCAATAACAATTGTACAAATGTCAGCAGGAGAAGAGTCAAATACTCAGCTTGAGGAAGGGCCAAATGTAATGCATATAGCAGTTTGGGGATAACTTTAATAGAAATGTATAGATATAATCTTGAGAATATGGAAACATATCGACATATTTTCCTCCTGGCAAGGCATGGTTTTTACTATAGTATGTTGTTATGCCCCCAGGACGATCAAAATAATTTTAGTAGCAAATGGTAACAAATAAGAGATGAGAAATAATAAGGCAAGTGGGAAGAAAATCAAGACACAAATAATTTACGTGGTTCGGCTTAGAAGCCTACGTCCACGGGCGAAGAGGGAGCAACGATTTCACTAAAGGGGAAAAGGCAATTTACAAGGAGAGAAGCTCAAAATCCCAAAAACCCAAATACACCCAAATCCTAAGCTAAACAAAGACACCACTAATGTGGATGACAAAACATACAACTTGTATGTTGTTGGAAGATTTGTTGGATGATGAAAACTATTCATCAAAGCCTTATTTATAGGCCAAATGTGCTTGCTCACCAAGTAGAGATCAAAGGCCACAAATTGATAATTGGTGACCAAGTAAATCCAATGGTCTAGATTGCTCACCTTGATGGCCAAGTACTTCCTAAGGAAGTTGTGCTTAGAGGGCAAGAACTTCATCAGGAAGTTGTGGCAATCTTAGCCACGTCACAAATCTCCACCTTGGCTTGGATTACCATTTTACTCCACCTTCTCCATGTAGCCCACTTAAGGGCCTCAAGTGCTGTGAACCGAAATCAAGTCCAAGCAATGCTTAAACTTGGCAACTGGAAGAGACTTAGTCAACATATCAGCTGGATTGTCTTGGGTACCAATCTTTTTCACCGCTACACTGCCTTGAGAAATCACATCTCGTACAAAGTGATACCTGATGTCAATGTGCTTCGTTTTTCCATGAAACATTTGATCCTTTGTCAAATGTATAGCACTTTGGCTATCACAAAAGACAACTGTAGGGCCAGAATCCAAACTGAGTTCACCAAACAAGCCTCGCAACCAAATGGCTTCCTTAACCGCCTCGGTCATAGCCATATACTCTGCTTCTGTCGTAGACAAAGCAACTATGGCTTGTAATGTTGACTTCCAACTAACAGCACAATTACCCAAGCAAAACACAAAACCCGTAAGTGATCTTCTTTTGTCAAGATCAACGGCATAATCTGAGTCAACGTAACCAACCAAGCTTCCACTTTTCCCAAATTCCAAACAAGTATCAACTGAACCCCGCAAATACCGAAGTATCCATTTCACTGCTTGCCAATGCATTTTACCTGGGTTAGCCATGTATCTGCTAACAACACAACAGCCTGTGAAATGTCTGGACGGGTACACACCATGGCATACATTATGCTGCCAACTGCACTTGCGTAAGGAATATCTGCCATGTCACGAATCTCTTCATCTGTCTGAGGAGATAAGGCAGCTGAAAGCTTGAAATGAGCAGCAAGCGGAGTACTCACAGTTTTAGCGTTTTTCATCCCAAAACGCTCCAAGACTCTTTCAACATAATTTTTCTGAGTCAAAAACAATTTTCCTGCTTTCCTATCTCTCATAATCTCCACACCGAGGATTTTCTTTGCCGCACCCAAATCTTTCATCTCAAATTCGTCACTCAACTGTGACTTCAACTGGTTGACTTCATACATATTCTTAGCAGCGATGAGCATATCATCCACATATAGGAGCAAATAAACAAAAGACCCATCAGATAATTTTCTGAAATAAACACAGCTATCATACCTGCTCCTCAAATAGCCGTGTGCGGTCATGAATGAGTCAAACCTCTTGTACCACTGTCTGGGAGACTGCTTTAAGCCATAAAGGGATTTCTTCAACAAGCAAACATGGTCCTTTTTGTCCTCCACAACAAAACCCTCTGGTTGTTGCATATAAATCTGCTCCTCCAAATCACCATGTAGAAAAGCAGTTTTGACGTCCAACTGCTCTAACTCCAAATCAAACATGGCTACCAACGCGAGCAGAACCCGAATGGAACAGTGTTTAACCACGGGTGAGAATACATCACCAAAATCTACACCCGGTAACTGACTGTATCCCTTAGCGACAAGGCGAGCCTTATAACTGACTCCAACATGTCCAGAAGAAGACTCATTTTTCTTGAAGACCCATTTGCAACCATCTTTTTCCCTTGCGGTGGTTTGACTAATTCCCAAGTGCCATTTTCATGTAAGGACTCAATTTCTTCATGCATAGCCATAACCCACTTTTCAGAATTGGCACCAGAAACAGCATCTGAAAAAGTGGACGGTTCGACATCTCTCCTAAGCTCATCCGCTGCTGACAAAGCATAAGAAACTAATTCAGCATAGTCTGCATACCTCGGTGGTGGCCGAATTTCTCCTCGACCCTTGCATGTAGCTATGTTGTAAGGAGCATCTTGTGAAGTATCCTCAACTCCACCTGAACTAGATGGCTGATCCGACTGAGAGGTGCTTAGAGCAACATCGAACTGAGTGAGTGAGCTGGTTACCTCCAATTCTAGCTTCTCTGAAATGTTCTCCAAGAATTCCTTTTCGGAATGGATAGAAGATTCCGATTTCAGATTGAGCATCGACTGCACATCAAAGGTTACATCTCTGCTGATTACAACTTTTGGTGACTTGGGGTCTGGACACCATAACTTGTATCCCTTAACTCTTGACGGATACCAAAGAAAAATGCATTTCTTAGCACGTGGCTCTAACTTGCCGTCACAAACGTGCATATATGTCGAACAACCAAAAATTCTCAAATCAAAATAATCAGCAGGATTACCAGACCAGATTTCATCCGGAGTCTTGCAATCAATCGGAATTGATGGAGATCGATTTACCAAATAGCAAGCCATGGAAGCAGCCTATGCCCAAAACTCCCTCTTCAAACCGGCATTTGAAAGCAAGCATCGTGCTTTCTCTATGAGAGTTCGGTTCATGCGTTTTGCAACTCCATTCTGTTGAGGTGTGCTTCGAACAGTCCGATGTCAAACTATACCCTCGTCGTTGCAAAACTTGTTGAACTCTCCACCACAAAATTCCAAGCCATTATCTGTTCTGAGCCGCTTAATCTGCTTCCCTGTTTGCTTTTCAACCAAAGTTTTCCACTGCTTGAAAGTAGTGAAAACTCTATCTTTGTGTTTCAGAAAATAAACCCAAACTTTTCTTGAAAAGTCATTAATAAAAGTCAGCATGTACCTGGAGCCACCTTTTGAGGGAACACGAGAAGGACCCCAAAGGTCTGAATGGATATAATCCAGGGTACCTTTGGTCCTGTGAATGGCTGTTTTGAAGCTGACTCGCTTTTGCTTCCCGAAGACACAATGCTCACAAAACTCCATCTTTCTAATACTCTATCTGCACAACAAACCTCTCTTACTCAACAAGGCCATGCCTTTCTCACTCATGTGACCCAACCTCATATGCCACAATTTAGTGACATAAATATCAGAAAATGATGATGAACTTGTAGCAGCAGCACCTGTAATAGTGAGTCCTTTCAACAAATACAGATTCCCAGACTTAGTGGCTTTCATCACAACTTAAGCACCTTTGATGACCTTGAGGACTCCACCTTCAGTAGAATACCTGCACCCATTTGCATCGAGGGTGCCTAAAGAGATGAGATTCTTCTTCAAGTCCGGAATATGACGAACATTTGTTAATGTTCTCACAACACCATCATGCATCTTAATCTAGATTGATCCTTTTCCCACAACTTTGCAAGGTGCATTGTTGCCCATTAGCACGGTTCCACCCGCAACAGATTCATATGTTGAAAACCAATCCCGATTGGGACACATATGATAGGAACAACCAGAATCCATGACCCATTCATCTTTGGGTTTGCAGTTGGCATCAACAGTGACTAAAAGAAGATCGGAGTTAGACTCATCTTCGGCAATGCTTGCTTCGGCGGACTTTCCTTTCTTGTCATCCTCCGCTTGGTTGTTTTTCATCTTATAGCACTCGGCCTTGATGTGCCCCTTCTTGTGACAATAATTACAAGTCAAATTCTTGTATTTTGACTTAGGCTTGACTTTGCTGCTACCCGAACCCTTTTCCTTTGCCTTTGATCCCCTCACAACCAATCCTTATGCCGGATTGTCACTTTTGTTGCTACCAGACAACTCATTATCAATGAGATCTTTAGACAAGAGCGCAGATTTGACATCTGCCAGAGATACATTCGTCTTGCCATAAAGCAAAGTCTCTCAGAAGTGCGAGTATGAGGGCGGCAAGGAACACAACAACTTGAGGGCTTGATCTTCATCATCAATAACAATATCCACATTTTCCAAATCCATAATAATAGATGTAAAAGTGTCTATGTGGGATTTGATGGATGTACCTTCCTCCATTTGGAGACTATAGAACCGAAGCTTTTGATGAAGCTTAGTGGTAAGGGATTTCTCCATGTATAACGATTCTAGTTTGGCCCACAAATCGACAGCAGACTTTTCCTTGAAGACTTCCTTCGAGACTTGATTGGACAAACACAACCGAATCGTTGCCAAAGCCTTATCATCCAAATCATCTTTTTGCTCCTCGGTCAATGACGCCAGCATGCTTTCCTTCCCCGATAAAGCCTTATGATACCCATGTTGGACTAGGATATCATGCATCTTGATTTGCCATAAGGCAAAGCTAGAATCACGATCAAACTTCTCGATCTCAAACTTCATTGCCATTGAAAACAAAGCTACAAAAATTTCCAAGCTCTGATACCAGTTTGTTATGCCCCCAGGACGATCAAAATAATTTTAGTAGCAAATGGTAACAAATAAGAGATGAGAAATAATAAGCCAAGTGGGAAGAAAATCAAGACACAAATAATTTACGTGGTTCGGCTTAGAAGCCTACGTCCACGGGCGAAGGGGGAGCAAAGATTTCACTAAAGGGGAAAAGGAAATTTACAAGGAGAGAAGCTCAAAATCCCAAAAACCCAAATACACCCAAATCCTAAGCTAAACAAAGACACCACTAATGTGGATGACAAAACATACAACTTATATGTTGTTGGAGGATTTGTTGGATGATGAAAACTATTCATCAAAGCCTTATTTATAGGCCAATTGTGCTTGCTCACCAAGTAGAGATCAAAGGCCACAAATTGATAATTGGTGACCAAGTAAATCCAATGGTCTAGATTGCTCACCTTGATGGCCAAGTACTTCCTAAGGAAGTTGTGCTTGGAGGCCAAGAACTTCATCATGAAGTTGTGGCAATCTTAGCCACATCACATATGCAAACCAAGTTCACCTCAAAAAAGCACACAAAAGTTCACTAGACACTAACAAGTCTAACGATAATAGAAAAAAAGGTAAACATAGTATTAACAATAATCAATAAAATCTTCAATGAAATTGGACCACCTTCTTTGCCAATAAGGGTTGATGTAGAGGATAGTTACCAATCCCAGCAGGGCCACGACGTATGCTGCAGCAAGACTTGCAAGGAAAGACATACGATCAACTTTGTGCCATTTTCCTTCACTCTCAGCTGATGGTGCCATCGGTGACTGAGTGGCTCATATCAGAATCATTTCACCCTTTTTCTAACGGTTTTCCACAAAGAAATGGATTTCCCTCGTAGCTGCTTTCGTCAAATGTGCTCAACTATGTTACATCTGGAATCTTTCCTGATAAGTTGTTATGTGCAACACGCAATGCCCCCACAGAATGTAGTTAAGTCAAATCAAAAGGAATTTCACCACTCAGATTGTTGAGAGAGAAATTGGAATGGATCCTGCCAAATGATTGTGGGATAAGTTTATTGCACGAATGTAAGATATATCTCCAATACTACTAGGGATTCTTCCGGTCAAATTGTTGCTTGATAGATCGAGGCCAGACATGAGATCCAAAATGCCACCCTAAGATACAAGAGGAAATATTTGGTGGTAAAGTAAATCTGAAGTTCATGTTCAGGCAAGATACAAATGAAAAAAGAGGCACCTTTCCCTGCAAAATAATCACTGTAGTCAAATGAAACACTATCAATCGAAAAATTCATCTGTTTGTAAGGAAATTATCTGTCGACTTGGTTCCCAAAGGTAATGTTATTGAAACATGAAGGTATTGATCCATAAAAAAAGGGATAAAAATCCTCTCCCCTCATTTTCTATCCCCATTGTCCCCATCCACCAAGTTGCTTAAATTATTCCTTAAATTAAGCACCTCCAAGTTGCTTTGCTAATCCAAATCTATAATAATGAAAAAAGACAATCAAAATTTCTCTCTTTTCCTTCATAAATTTTGGTTTCTTGCAAGAACAAGCACAACTATTTGCTTACATGCAATTGGATGCAATTATTACCATGCGCATTAAGGGGGCCTTCCAAGTTATTGCTTGAAAGGTCAACATATGTAAGGGACGGAAATGCCCTTAAAACCTTCATTATATCTTTGTTGAATCTATTTTGAGTGAAATCTACATATTTCAACTTCCTCAGCTTACCCAAAGCTTTCAAATCTAAACAATGATAAAGCAAATTAAAGATATGGAATCAATTGAAAATTTTAAATGAAATATCTTAAAATAGAAAATGAACATAGCTTTCACTACTTATTTTCCATTTTCTTATAAAAAAAATCTTTCTTCTTCAATTCTTTGATTAAAGGCAACACTTTTCACATATACAACCCACGCTTCTTGTTTAGAAAAACATTAGATAAAAGAGAGAGTTTTGGTTTTGTTTTCTTTGTTTAGATTTAAAGTAGTTTTCTTTTTGTTTGCAATGGCACCGAAACTCAACTTCTTTATGTAATTATTATTGTAGTTTACAGTGATTAGATTTAAAGTGGTTTTCTTTTTGTTTAGATAAAACATCAGCATTTTTTATGATAATGTTACTGTGGTTGGGGTGTTACTGACGAGGTGAATGAGTTTGGGGTATAGAAACTTTAATCAAAACCGAGTCTTTGATGTTGATGAAGAGGGATTGTCATTGCAAAGTGAGGAGTGTGTGGCTTTGATGGTTGAGAAAGAACATCCTGATTAACTGGAGATTTGGACTTGGAGGCTAGAAAAGAAGGTGCCGAATTGGATTGGGAAAGTTGGTTTTACTTTTGGATAGGCTAATTGCTCAATTAAGGGCAAAACGTTTCACGCACGTACTAATTTGGGGCACAACGTTTCACGCGCGTACTAATTTGGGGCACAACGTTTCAATTTGGTCTATTATGGGCAGAGCGTTTCAATTTGGCGTCAATTAGGGGCAGACTGTCAAATTGGGGAAGAATCTTTTCGTGAGTGAATTACACGCGCCGTTAGAGGTAACAGCGACCGTTAAGTCAATAAAAAAATAGTTTTTAATTATTAAAAAATGTAATTTCGGAATTTCCCAAAAAAACGAAGAAAAGGAAAATAAAAAAGGAAAAAGTAAAATTAAAATTGGCTTTAAAACAGGCTGAGAAAGAAGTCAGGGGTAGTGAAAAATCCATCGAAGCTTGAGTTCTTTGATAACAATGGAGGATTTGGTCGATTTAGGCTTTTACCCAGCATAAATCTGTGTCGAAGCTTTGAAAAATCATATCTTTCAACGAGTTTTTGTGCATTTGAGTTTTGAAGAATCGAAATCGAGGGTTTTTCAGAAGAAGGTGAAGATGAGTTCTTATGCAAGTTCTTAGAGGTATGAGTCTGTTATTCGATTATTATTGTTTATGGTTTTTCGAATTGACTTGATCTGAAGTTGGGTTTCGATTTGATTACAAGATTCATGAAAAATTTTGGTTTATTTTGGGTGTTTTATGTTTGCTAGTGTGAGAAGTAGGAGTCGAAATCAGTATTTGGATGTCAGCACATACAAGACCATATCCTCAAGCTACCCTGTTGAAAGGGATTATGAAGGCAATCCAGTGTATTGTTATTGCAATTTTGAATGCTCAACGATGGTGTGCTAGGACCAAGAACAATCCAGGAAGGAGATTTTATGGATGCCATTATTTCCCTGTGAGTACACATTGATTTATGTTGGTTGAATTGAATAGGATGGGAATGAGTTATGTTGATCCTGATTAAAGGTTTGTGCATTTTGCAGCAAAAAAAATGTCTTTTCTATGACTGGCATGATGAAAAGTTCACTGAAAGATCGAAGGAAATTATCATGGAGCTTAAAGAGAGAGAAAGGGTGTTGCTTGACAATGTAGAATGTATGAAGCATGAAATCAATCATTTGAGGAGAAATGTTGTGGAGCAAATAAGTGATGAAATTATAGAAGAGAACTCGAAATTGAAGTGTGAAGTTGCTGCATTAAAATTGCAGTTGGATCAAGCTTCTCATGCTCTAATAAGTAGTAGAAGTAGAGGGTGGTTTAGGATGAAATCTACATCATTTGTTATAGTTTTACTACTTTTGAATGTATTCATCTTAGCAGGTTTAATGAGTAGGAATGACAGTGGGAAAAGGTCATTTGCCTTAGCTTAGGTGAATGTGTTTGTGTTAAGTGCAAGGTTATGTGTTGTAATTGCAGTTATAATGAATTGGTAATGAATGAAAATATTGCTCATTTCTCTTCTATACTCTGTTTTAGAATTAATGTAGGGTTTGCCATAATGCAATAAAGTTGAAATAAATAATGCTATAAAGTGTAGATAAACTCATAGTTGTCTGCAAATATAAAATTCTATCAAATTAATGGTTCATGGCGCATATATATCTGTTTAAAGTGCACCATGAACATAATAGTTGTTTTCAAGTTGATAAACTAGGGCTAACTAGGTTACACAAAATCAGGAGTAACATTACATTTCTCCTTACCCTCAAAATAAGTACAGAATACATAAACCAACAACTACTAAAATCCTTCACTGCCTAAATAGATTACAATTTCCAGGGTCCTTTGTCCTTGCTTTGGGAGGGTGTTATCTTCTTGCATTTCAGAGGCTTGCCAGTATTGTTTGAATCCTGGGTTCCAGCAATATTTGCCTTCCAAGCTGTGTAAAAACAATATTGTTTTAGTGGCAATAACTGGGATACACAACAAGATACACAAAAATCACATATTTGCATACAAGAAGCATTTGGTACTTACATTTTCAACATCCCTTGCTGAGCTTCTGCCTGTTCCATAATTTGATGAAGATGAAGCTGGGGCAGAAGTTAATGAGCCTGTAGACTTGCCCAAAAACTTAGCTATTGATCTGGGACTGGTTCTAAAGACCGGGTCAGTGCTACTTATGACCCTATGCTCAGCATCAACCCAGGTTCTTCCTGAACTTTGTTGCCTTTGTCGACCTCTACCTCGGGGGGAAGGGGGGGAGGGTGTTGACTTGCACGTGTCGGATTCTTGGAAGCAAATGCAGCAACTGGCCGAGGAATTCTGTTTGCATTGGCCGAGGGTGTTGACTTGCTCGTGCCCTTGAAGTCACAGCTCCTCTTGTTGTGGCCTTCCCTTTTGCATAGTCCACAGGTCATAATCATGCCCTTCCTTGAGACCCCATTTTGATTCTTTTTGGGCTTCTCTTTTTTCTCCTCATTTGGATCTTTTTTCCTTGTTGTCATGGGCCTACCAGGCATCACCCTATAAGGAGGTGGTTGTGGTTGAGGCCCAACACTCTCCTCTCCAACATTCCAGTCATGCATTCCAGGCATGGGCTCCAATGGAAAGCCATATGCCAGCTCATATGTCTCTTGCAAGTACCAGCTGGAGACATAGTCTTCAATCTTCTATTTAAGGTGTCGAATTGCACACACAGCATGGGCACAAGGTATGCTTGACAAATCATAACTACGACAGCTACATCTTTTCTAATTTAAGTGCACTGTGTACTGTTCTTCTTCCTGCTTAATCTCAAACCCATTAGCCCCATTGAAGTGTACATAACATTTATCAGACTGAGTGCATTCTTCTTGATGATTGCTCAAATGTTAGGACCCAGGCTCCCATTCCACCTTTTTGCTTCTGCCCTTTTTTCACCAATCCTAACCATACATCTTCATCTTATAGCTTCAAACAGTGAAATCACAGGCATCTTCCTTGTAGTCAGTAATGTTCCATTAAAAGCTTCACACATATTATTGTCATTAACATCACAACATGATTCAAGTGAGAAGAAGCACTTTACCCATTGCTTGACTGGTGTTTTCAGGAAATCAGCATGAGCATCTGAGTCCTCTGCCTCCAACTCAGCAAGCCTCTTCTTATACTCCCTTTCATTAGGAGACTTCCCAATCTTAAAAAATAGTCTCTTCAGTTCCGACCCTCTGTGGTTCTTGTTTCTCCAATTGTAGTACATGTGTCTCACGCAATATCTATGCTCAGCAGAGGGAAACAACTCGGCCATAATCGTTGTTGGGGGTCAAAATTGGGATGATCCAAAGCCCACCAAGCATACTCAAGGTTTGGTCATCTATCCCCTCATATTTATATCTCTCATATCCCTAAGGCATTTCTCTCTCCCCAAAGTCCCCAAACACATATAACACAAGGGCAATTCTCCTTCTAAAGTCCTCAAACACAAGGGCATCCATAAGTCCCTAAACACAGAGGCATCTCTCTCAAAGTCCTCAAACACAAGGGCATTCGTAAGTCCCTAAACATAGAGGCATTCTCTCAAAGTTCCTAAACACATATAACACAAGGGCAATTTTCTTCTCTATATGACAAAGGTCCCTAAATATTTAATGGGCCTTGTCAAATATTTCATTATTTACATATGGCTAAAACCCATATCACATCCATACCATATTGGGGGCTTTTCTTCCTCAAAGTCCACTTTTCGGCCCAACAAAACAGGCCCAAAACGTTGGGGCCTTGCCAACTAATCACACAACAAAAGCATGAAGACAAAAGGCACAAAGTCCAATCTCCTACTGCTCCATGTTAGACTTTCCTGCTGAGGAAAGCATCTAAGGGAAGGATTTTACTTAAATTCAAATTCATTCATATTTAACCATTTATGGCAGGGATTAGTGTTAATTAATCTTCATTGCAGGTCTAAGGGCTACTGTGGACCAAGCCCACAGCGGGAAACTCATTGGGAGATGTGGCTTGGAAGGTAAAAGAGGAAGGAAACTCTTTCGTTTACCTCCTTTGAAAGGAGCAACCATGCTTGGAGGTTGTTCCTTAACACAAATGGGGTAATCGGCTGGGTGCAGAAAGTGGAATCAAAAAGCAAAGTTTATTTTGACTTTGGAGGAAATCTCGGCAAACCAAATGAAGAGTTGCTATCGGCGATAGCGACATATACATACAAGAAGGAGAGGCTGATTTCAAGACTAAAAGAAGCCATTGTTATCCTCCTCAAACCGGAAGATTCTTCATCTTGGATCTAAGGCCTAATTACTGCAATTAATCAAAAAGCAAGAGCCAAGGAAGCCACCGGACAAAGCTTCCGACCGGTCAAAAGAAGAATTATAAAAGGAGGTCATTAACGACAAAAATGGCATCTACGACAATTCTCATATCAAGAGCCAAGAAGCTCCATATCAAGCATAAACATCATCTTCATCAAGAAATTCTCAAGAACCCTAAATCACTCTTAACACAAGAAAAAATCAGTTTTTCCTCCATCGTCAATACTCTGTATTTTTTATTCCATTGCTCTCAATGTTTCCTTCTTCTTTCTCCCAAATCTCACACCCAATCTTTTTCCTACAGTCCTGAATTAATAAAGAAGCTTTTCGATCCATTTTATTGCAAAGAAATACATTTCTGGGATTTTGTTCATCTTTTTCATCTTCCTCGATTGCTCTTCTGTTATAGCTTGTTTTCCTGCGGCAGGAAGTGTTCTTTGGGCAACATTCTATATTTTTCTCAAATCTTGGTCTCAACATTTGTTATAACCCGGTATCTCTTCTGGGATATTTTGGGCTGGGTTCGAACCCAATAGAGAGCCGATCTAGGCCTTCCCATCACACAACAAGGCTCCCACAATCGAATTAAGACCCTACAAGAGATAAGACATAAGTTAGTGAACTTATGAAACAATTAATAGACATGAGCACCCAATTAATAGACATGTTTGTGATATTACCTTCTGTTGGTCTGACATTAGCACCCATCCTCTTCCATCAACAATGTTGAGGTCTTCACCCAGTTGAGAAAAAAACCAAGTCCATGAAGAAATATTCTCTACCTCCACAAGTGACCATGCTATTGGAAACATCTGGTTGTTTCCATCTCGCCCCACAGCAACCAACATCTCTCCTTTTGTTAGACTTTTCAAAAAACAACCATCTAAGCCAATGAATGGTCTGCAGCCTAGTGAAAATCCTTTCTTCAACCCATCTAGACAAATATAGTACCTCTCAAACACAGGCCGAGTTGAATCTATCTCATTGACCTTACACTTCATCACAATTGTGCTACCAGGGTTTGTTTTCTTCAGTGCAGCACCATACTAAGAAATATGAGCAAATTCTTTCTCATAATTATGACAAGCTTGATCAACCACAACCTTCTTGGCCCTTCTAACCATACTAAGGTTCACATTTAACCCATATTTTTCATAAATGTCTTAAATAATTGTGCAATTCTGCATATAATGGTTCCTATGAAGATCTTTGTTGTACAATTCTGCCAACATATTCTTAGACATCCTAGGGTTCTTAAAAGCAGGATTACAATTATGAGCATTATTAAAAGAGTAGCACTGGAAACAATTCAAGTGCTTTTAAAAGACCCATTAATTTTCCAAGGACATGTATCATCCTGACACCTACTAGTAACCCTTAGAGGCTTGTTACATGTCCACACGACAGCCTTTCTGGTCTTAAAAGACAACATTGGCACAACATGTTTAAATTGAGCTTGACTTTCAAACAACATACCTTCCACAATGTATGGAGTCTCTTGATCAGGATTGTAAGTTGGAAACTTCTCTTTTCTTCTCGATTTAGGGCTCAGTTTCTTTTCCTCATCATCTTCAATGTCCCCAACATCATCAGACTCTGGATAATCTGACTGGTATCCAGCATCCTCTCCTAAGTCATAGTCAACAGGATTTTTATTTTTAGGGTCAACTCCTACATGCTCAACATCGACCCTAACCCCATCAATCCCTAACTCTCTAATAATTTCATACTTGGCCTGTCTAAACCCCCTTCTTGCATACTTGGTTTCCTCATCATCTTCACTGCCACTGGAATCCTCCACTTCAACAAAATACCCAAACTCATTAAGAAAATCTAATCTCTTGTCTCTCAATTTCTTCACATCTGGCTCTTCAGCATCCTTTCCACCTTTTTCATGATCAACTGGAATATCCTCTAAATTGACTGCATCATCAACATCCTCTAAACTGACTGCATCATCAACATCCTCTACATTCACTCTATCTTCATGATTTACACCATCTACTGGATTCTCAACTCCTTCAGCTTCATTGTCAATACCATCTCTTGGATTTTCAACTCCTTCAACTGGATTTTCAATACCAACTCCTGGATTTTCAACTCCATCAACTGGCCTCTGAACATTATATTCAATCTGCATTGGAGCTAAAACAGGCTCAGCAACTGAATGCTCCACATATATATCTATTGACCCGTATTTCCTAATGATCCGACCAAATGCAAACATTTCGATATCATCCCTAACCAACCTTAGTTCCTTCTTGAATGGTTTACCTGGAATGCAATAAAAAAGCTTCTGAACATTCTTACACCCCAAACCATCTGTCACAATTTCATAAAATTGTTGGAAACTCGGCCACTCTGGGTCCATATCCATCTCCCAAACATCCCCACCTATATATCTTGTTCTTGCACCCTCCTCCACAATAAAAGTTCCATTGTAATGAAACCTAAATGTACCTTCCTCTGAACCTATTCTGCAAAGAATTAAACAATCAAACTATGAGCATAAATCATTACTAACTCATTACTATTTGTAATGATATGCAAACACAGAAAAAGAAATTCAAAAACTGCTTAACGTTTTGCCCTTTTTTGAAATTCCCGATTAGGTTTTACCCTTAATTGTAAACTTACTCAAACATTTTACCCTTTTTTGAAAAACCCGATAACATTTAGCCCCTATTTGCCCCATGTAAATAATTCCCAAATTACCTTATGAACAAAACCTAATTCCCAGAAACAATTCATACCCACTATAATACCCAAAAACAATTCATACCCATAACTCATAATACAACACCCTAAACCAAAACCCATAACAGAAACTCTATCTTAACCCAAAATCCCAATTATTTTAACTCATAATAGGTAGTAAACCATTGTTTTCCAAAACCTTGAACAAATCCTTAATATAATTAAACGAAAATCACATTCATTATAACTCAGAAAACACCAATTCCCAAATCAATTTATGAACAAACCCTAGAATGCTCAAAAAAATGAAACACCCAGAAACGATTCATACCAATCAATGATAATACAACATTTTTTAAGAAAACCCATAAGGAAAAACCGATCTTTTCCCTATATCCCAAAAAAAACCAATAAAAACCCTAAGTAAGAAACTAACCTTCACGCAGACTTTTCCAGCAAATTCGCAAGATTAGTGGGCAAATCGGCGCTCAATCACGGCTAGAAATTCATTGATTTCAGTTGAGCTTGAAGAAATTTGGGCAAGATGAACAGACAGACATGAAGAAGAAGAGAGTTTTTTTTTTTTTAAATGGCAGAAGAAAAATGAAGGAATGAAGAAAAATCCCTAACACCCACGCTTATAAACCCAACTGAAAACGCAGCGTTTTAATTTACAGAAATTAAAAAATTTGTTTTTTTTTTCCGGATAAATTAATTTTATTTTAAATAAATTAATTTTATTTCAAAAATTAAGTGCCACGTGTCACACTTAGAAGCAATCACGCGCTCTGTATACGCGTGAAACACACATGCCGTCTGAATTGACGGTCTGCCCCTAATTGACGCCAAATTGAAACGTTCTGCCCCCAATAGACCAAATTGAAACGTTGTGCCCCAAATTAGTACGCGCGTGAAACGTTTTGCCCTTAATTGAGCAATTAATCTTTTAGATATGAACCATCTTCCTTCTTTTTCATTTTACTCAGATTAATCAAGGTTTCATTTTACTCATATTAACGGATCTCTGGCACATAACCCTTCAAATGCAGGAGCTTTATCTGCATCAAATTCATCTCAACTTTACCAAAATGTTTTTGGGATTTCTGATTTTGATTTTTTTTTTCAAAATCTTTTTATTTTCTTTTTTCTATTCATGATTTTTTTAAAAAAAAATTGGGATCCACATTAGCCGATATGGAATTCCCATGTTAGCAAAAATGGCCACGTCAGCATATAACAATGTTGTTGACGGAACCGTTAGTCACGTGATGGGTTAGTCACGTGCCATCACGTGAATAACGGCGTTGACGGCAAGGGGGGGATTGGCGTGATTTTGAAAATTAAAGGAGGAATGTGGCACAATTATTAGTTCAGAGGGCAAATTGGCCTAAATTTGCAAAGTTTAGGGGGCAAAAGGGCTATTTAGTCATATATAATATGAGGTTGTTGTGGAATTCTTGATCTTAACATTCACTACTTTTGCTTTTTTTTAAAAAAAAATACACCCAAAATTTCTTCGAAGAGTAAAGTAATTCATATAGGGATTACGTATATAATTTC
Source organism: Corchorus capsularis (assembly GCA_001974805.1). Lineage (NCBI taxonomy): Eukaryota > Viridiplantae > Streptophyta > Magnoliopsida > Malvales > Malvaceae > Corchorus > Corchorus capsularis. The sequence goes on from AWWV01014981.1 coordinate 47,668, forward strand.
TTTAACAAGACTGATTAAAAAGTCCTTGGGTAATTAATTATCATGCGGGCGTCATAGGTCACGATCATGCTTGTCGATGTGAGATAATTCATGAATATGATATAGGCTATCAATTTTTAAGAATCAATTTGATTGACTTTGTTGTTAAAATTTCACTTATGTAGCTAAACAAGGGGACAATCGGCAATTGCCTTTGATTAATGTTTTTAACTGATGTTTGGGTGATTAGTGTTCTGGTTTGGTTTGCTCCGTTTTGGACTGTTTCTGCTTTTGACTGCTAATTTAGCAGCCCCCGTATTGTTCTTGTTTGTACCCTAATTTATGCCTGGGATAAACTAGGAATTGTAGTTCAAATTTGATTAAAATAAGACTACTCTAATTCAATTTGGAGATGGAAAAGCCTTTTACTCATGGCCCGAGACCCAAACCATCCTATAAAATTACTTGGAAAATTATTGTGGTTTTTGTTGGGAATTGCAATCACCCCTGGGTGACATGTTTTGAAATTTTGGCCACCCCATGTTAGGGTGGTGCTATTGGAAATTTTGATCAACCCAAGTTAGGGTGATGACGATGAAATTGAAGGGCCACCCAAAGAAGTTGGGGTGATGGCTTTCGGACAAACTCTACAATGTCACAACTTCATGGAAGATTGTTGATCACCCAAGCTAAGTTGTTTAATCACCCCAAGTCATTACAAGGGTGATACCACCCAGCTTTGGTCTAGTGGCGCCGTTTTCAATACATGAAGCGTGCGACAATGTATTTGATCACCCAGATAGTGGCAATGGCGATGGATTTCATTCAAAAGCTAATTTGGCTTTGGTTTTCGTGATTAAGGCCGAATGCCTTTATTTCCAAGATTGCTTTATTTTTTTCATGCCATGAAAATGGTGTTTTGCACCTTGATAGTAAGATGGCGTGGAGAAGTTGACCAACCAAGCCTGATTCGATTTGATCTTAATTTTCTAAGGTTATGGGATTAGGATTGCAATCAAGATCAATTTGGAGTTGGTGGTGCAAGACAAAATCAATTACCATCTTAATTGAAGATTTATAATGTGATTGTCATCAGGGAGTCATTAATTCGGGATCCCTTGATTTATCGATCTAGATTGGAGCCATATCTATATAAGCAGAGTCTCCATCAACGTGAAAGCTCTCTTAGAACACCATTGCCCTACGCAAACACTTCTCTCCTGCAGAGATGCAAATTTTTACTTGATACAAACTCTTGTTTGATCAACCCTATCTTTCACTTTTCATCACCCTTGTTTTTACAAGGTATAATCTTGTTTCATCACCCTTGTTTTTACAAGGTGTAATCTTGCTTCGGCAATTCTAGTGAAATCTACTTTTCATTTGTCTCTGTTCACCAATCTTACTTTGTTACTCAAGAATTACCCAATAGGTTTAATGATTTAAACAGTCTTTCTGTGACTTTAAACCAGAACTCGCAACTCGCCTGATCTCACTCAATTTTACAAGCTTGACTTCGTAATTTTGAGTTTTAAAAAAGTTTTTTGTTATTTTTTCTACAAAAATAACTGGCACACCTCGAACCTCTCTCTTTTCTCAAAGAGATTTCGCCTCAAAAACCCTTCTGGCGCACTAGGGAATTTTGGCGCGACAGTTCTCTCGCTTTCAATCAATATGAGATGGGTAGTCTGCACTGGCGCGTCGGGCATCTTTTTATTTTTATTTTTATTTTTTTTTTGCTTTCCGTGCAATTCATCCTTGAATCAAATATGGTTTTATTGATCTTTTCTATATTTAATACATAAATATAGTTTCTTTCTTATCTAGTCTTACTTCATTCGACAATCATGTCCTGTTTTTAGCTCTTGCTCTTTTGGCATTTGGAAATCAGTAAAACAATTAGAATGATGGTTATATAAAAGTCCAATGATAAGAATGATGGTTCTTATCAAATATGGTATGGTATGCTACGGCTACCTCTAATGATCTTATGACTCTGAGTATCCAATGAGCTCTTGGATTTTAAGTCTTTGATAGGTTAATTATAAATTTGAATAGCTTTAGCCATCAAATTGTATATGTAATGGAATGATTGTTAATTATTTACTTAAAATAAAATATCATTCAATCCTTGAATCAAATATGGTTTTGTTGGTCTTTTCTATATGATGGTTATATAAAAGTCCAAAGATAATAATGATGGTTCTGATCAAATTGTATATGTAATGGAATGATTGTTAATTATTTACTTAAAATAAAATATCATTCAACACTTAAAATGAATTAAAGTTGAGTAGGAAAAACGATTGTAGTATCATTTTTCCTTTTAATCATCTTTTTTATAATCTTCTTGTCTAATCAAAAAAATGAGGATGAAGGGGAATAATAGGTATGTAGGCTAATGTCATCAGTAGGCTTGAATATTGAGAAGCATAATTCCCTTTTAATCATTTTTTTTTCTAATCTTCTTCTATAATCAAAAAAAATGAGGATGATGGGGAATAATTAGGTATTAATTAGCTATTATTCCCTTTTAATCATATTGAATTTATTCATTATTAATTAACTATTAATTAGATATTAATTAGTTATTAATTAGATATAGTATAATGGATGGTTAAGGAGGCGCTTTAAATTAATATGTTAGATGTGAGAAATTACCAAAATTGCGCGATAAGGTAGCACCAGATTAAAAGTTGAAAGGCCTTGTTAGTAATTTCCATAGGAGACAAAAATGATATAGTATATATATATATATATATATATATATAATCTATTTGCCTTCCAAAAAAAATTAATTCTTAAAAAATGCTTATTATTTAAGTGTGAAAGTAGAAAATTCATATATAAATTAATTGGTGCAAGACTTGTTCAATACTTCTCAAACTTTTGGTCATTTATTTTTCACGAAAGAAAACATGGAATTTTTTGTTAAGGACATAATATTTGGTACAAATTTCATTACAATATATGAGATCTCATCACTATGTCATGGGCTTAAACTTTCCAAGTCAATACGTCTAATAAGTACTCACCAAGTTTTCTCATTGTAAATTTCGTCACACTTTCAAAGAAAAGGATCCATAATTTTTTTTTATTCATTTGCATGACCATTTGATTTAGTTAATTACTTTGAATTAAAATTAGAGTCAATAACATATTTGTTTTGGTTCCTAATTAATTTAAACAATTATTTGATACACCATTTGGGGTTTGCAACCCTGCCTGCCCCCATAAATCCACCCCTGGTTACAAACCCTTATTGCTTGGGAAGAGAGATGATCATACAAGTGATTCTCTACAGCTATGCTTTTAAGTAGATATTTTGCTTATATCAATCCAAGCTGTTTTTTGTGGACTAATCCTAAATAGGACTGGCCCTCTCCAGTGCTAGCCGGATCTGATAGACCGATAGGAAGCACTTTGCCCTGTTTCCGTACACAAACTTGAGATAATGTGGTGAAGCTGTTGAAAAACAAGTTCAGGACACATGAAGGTATTTCAACCTTATCGTGCCTATGCCATCTGTTTAAGTTCTTCATCCAGCATGGAAGCAGGGGCGGAGCCAGGATTGTCGGCTTGGGGGGTCATACTGTACTTAATTATTTCGTATGCAAAATATGTCACATAATATTATGGGTTCTTTTGTTGCTCTTAATGCATAATTTCATATAATAAAATTATTAACTAATAATAATGTGTCATTTTGAACCATAATTTAAAGAATCAATAAAATTTAATACTTAAATCACCTAAAGTAAGTGAAAACAAAGACTAATATTGATAAAAACATAAACTTTATTATATTTAAAATAATAATGTAAAAGTGGGGGCCAAAAATTTTACAACTTATGGGGGCTAAAACTAAATTTGTCCAATTTTATTAAGATCACTTACAATATATACATATATATGTAATATATATTTTGCAGGAGGTTTGGTGTGGGGCGGGGGGGGCGATGGCCCCTGCCTCCCCCCTCCCTCCACCCCCGCACGGAAGGAAACATGAAACATGGCAAGGGCCTAAAGACATAAAAATGGTTATAACTTATAAGCAGGGACGGATCTGGTGTGGGGGCCACTGGGGCCACGTGCCCCCACTCAGATCTTTAAGCCCCATTGATATATAGTAAAATATTTGTATATACTCAATTGGTGCCCCCATCAACCGAAGTAAAGAAGAAAAAAGTCTACTGTATATTGAAATAAACTTGTAACTTCTGTAAAAGTAATTAAATAGTAAAACAAAAGGGATCGGCCCCACTCAATTCCCATCAAAAATTTTTACTTTTACATTCTCAAAATCTTTTTATCCCAAGCGAACAACTCATCCCCACGTCCCCACTCTAACTTTCTCTGCTATTTAAAGGGGATGGGAACTGTTTACATTCTCAAAAAAACATATTTAAAGGGGATGGGAACTGTTTTCAACTTTTAATTAGTAAGTATTTGAGTTTATTTAATTTTTTATTATAATTTTTATAGTTTCTTAGAAATATTAATTATTATTTGAGAATTTTTTAATGATAAAATTATTTAATTTAGAATTATTGAATAATTTTTTTGAAAAAAGAACTATTGAATAATTTGAATGTATATATAATATTGTTTTATCATTTGATTAAATTAGAGAGAAATTGTCATTTTTCAGTTATTTGTAACTATGATATTAATTAATTGGTTATGTATTAAAATACTAAGTAGTATAGAATATGCAATTAGTTATTTTGTTTAGATTAAATGAGAAACTTATTTTGTTTAGATTAAATGAGGAATTACTTATTCTTGAGATCAACTTGAAATATACATTATTGATGTGAGATCTCAAAATAAGTTTACAAGTTTGAAAGGTATTGTGATTTTTCAATAAAAATTGTTGTGTCAAAGAAGCATATTGTTTATTCATCATTGGTGCATTTACTTGTAAAATTAACTTTATTATTATCAGTTTCTACTGTATCAGTATGAAAATCGGCGTAGTTGAACAGGGAGATTCGCTGATTAATTATTGTTTGGTTCAAAAAGGATGTGTCTTGTAGTATTAATAATGATAAAATTTTGCAACGATTCCAAGGTATGAAAACTCGTAGGAATTATTATAATATTTTTTCAGCTGATGTATAAATTATGCACTTGAATTAATTATATATTTTTCAGTAAGTTTAATTATATATATATGCATTAGTGTGCCCCCACTGTTCATGATTCCTGGATCCGTCCCTGGTTATAAGATAATGAAATAGGAAACATGCATATGAGAAAATTACTCGTAAAATTTTTACGGTAGCTTGACCTTTCATTGTGAAGAGACAAAATACTAAAAAGTTTTTTGCCTTCCTAATCCCTATATTGTTTGCTACATGCAAACATGAAATTAGACAATTAGATGTTACACAAAGGAAGGTAGCCTTCTCCCATCCCTAAACTCACCCACCCATCCCAAGATTCTAACTTAAGACCTCCTTCCTGAATCCTATGTTGATTTGTTTATAAAATACTTATCTCCAAAGTTCCAAACCTTAAAAAATCTCAAACTATTCCTAAGAGAATCAACAGAGACTACCAAAAGGATCTTCATCATCATAGACATCATAGACATGCAAGAACGGGAGTCCCGCGAAGTGAATTGCAAACACGTCTCCTACACTATTCCGGATGATGTGGAAGCATGTATGGGTGACTTATGGCACCCATCATAGACATGCAAGAACGGGAGTTCCGCGAAGTGAATTGCAAACACGTCTCCTACACTATTCCGGATGATGTGGAAGCATGCATGGGTGACTTATGGCACCCATTTATTCTTCAGACACGTATCAGTTGGGATGGGTTGGGTTCTGATGGGTTTGGTTGGGTGGAGAGAGATTTGCCCTTTGAATTTCTTTCATTTCAGATCTTTTTTGGACAGAGAAAACAGATTTCTAGAGGGAAGATCAGGGAGAGGGAGAGAGAGAAAAGGAAGCAGAGCCGCCGGGTACTGATGTCCAGAAAGGGAGGGAGAGACAGAGATAAGAGAAAGAGGGGATGAAAAGAGACAGAGGAGAGTCTGATCGGGACGGGGGAAAGGAGATCTGGGAGGGGAGAGAGTAAGAAGCAGAGCAGAGAGGTACGCTTAAGACTAATTCAGGTAAGATGAAGACGGTTTGGGGATTTTCTTTTTTGTTCAAATTTTTTCAATCTCCATTTTATTGCACTGATTTTGCCGTGATTTACAACCTTCACAGTTAGAGATGGGGGAGTGAAAGAGAGGCTCAGGTTGATGGAGGCCAAGCACCGCTGAAGATGCGGAAGCCGAGGAGGAGTTGGTGCTGCTCAAGGCAAGGTCTATCTCTTACCATCTCTCTCAAATTCCATTTTATTTTTCCTCAATTCCAAGTATTTGATCTATCAACTCCCCTTTAAAATCCTTTCATTTGTTATAATCTCCTATTTTCTTTTTCTACTTCATGTTATGTTATTGGTGGTTTACTGTTTAGAAACATATTGAGGCTTCTCAATAATGTTACTTGATTATCTATATTCTGTATTTAATAAGGAAGCTAAGCGTTGTATGCTATGAGTGTCAAATTTCTACTTGATTTCCTAATTGGATTTAGTTTATTGATGATTTAATTGTTGTGAGATAAATTGGGTTTCTTTATTCTTTTAAGTCATTGTTAGAAGTTCTGTTAAGAGTTATGAATTTATCTAATTTTTGTTGTTTTAGTTTACTATTGGAGAAGTGGAGATACATGGAGGGAGGGGAATCAGATGATGCAAGCAGAGCAAATCCCATTATTTCTTTTCCCCTATTTTCTTTTGTTTGTCTAATTTGGTTCAGGTATTCCATTTTCCTTTTTTATGTATTCGTCATGTCAGTTTTTGTGTCCAAATGTGTCAGAGAGAAAGGAGGATGAGGTAGTTTTTAACCTAGGTATATATCTATATTTTCAATCTTATTCTTGATCATTTAGTGGCTCCCATGTCTGCATTTTAAAGTATTAGTTTGATTAGGTTAATTTGGTTATTTGGATTTTTGAATTTTTGTTGATAAAGTGACCATAGATATCAGATTTAAACAATGAATAGTCTTTCTATCAAGCCTTTTCTCCTGATGAGTTATGATCATTTAATAACATATAATATTGGGATAGAAATATATTAAGCATTCTTGCTGAGCAGCTTTGTTCAATATGCATATTTCAAGTTCTTTTGGCATTAGTCCTTACTAGATAACTGGATATGTGTTTGTGCTATATGTTTAAGATTTTGAATTTGGTATATATCTTATATGTTCTCATGTTTAATCTTTGTAGTTCAATATGTTCATATGTCCATTATTAATTAATGCCACATGTTCATGATTGTAACGTTCTGATTAACAATGCTTCTCTCAACAATTCATCAACTCAGTGCCAAAAGTTTATATGCTTTTGTGTTTCATGTTTGAATTGCTTACTTTATAGTTTCTAATAATAGGAGACTTTTGAAGGCAAAATCGTGGTGAAGGCTGCTTCTTTTTCTCAATATGGGATTCCCGTTGGCTTTAATGGATCAGTCAACCTCTAAGTTCCCATTTTTATGATATTACCTCATACTCATAGTGCATCTAGGTACTATCACTTCTTTTCCCATTTCTGCAGAGAAATAAACAACCCCAATCATAGAATCACATTGGCTTTAATGGATTGCACATTGAATTCATGTATCTAATTTTCTTGATCTTTTTTTATTCTACGTAGTAGCTTCTTTGGTTTAGTCATAGTAGTCACTTTATGTATTGAATTGTATGAACAACAAAGAAGCTTGAGATATTAGTTGATTTAGATAAAGTTGTTAATCGAAATACGAGGTGACGAGATAATATAGGTTTGCTGAGCATTTGTACATTTAATAATTGGATTTTTTTTTGAACTCTACGTTTGAATTTATGTTTCTTTACTTATTCACATGGCTAATGATGTCTTTTGGTTGGCATTCTCATGAAATGGCTGGCTATACATGTATCCATCGATGGCTCTCTAACATTTTTTGATGGTTTTGTTACCTTATTCATAGCTTGCAACAGGTATCACGTAAGGCATCACATTTTTACCAGTCCCCCTCCTTTTGAGGCAATGAATTTAAGCATGGATGTCTCTGCGCTTGGGTAATGTGAAGGTAAAGGGGAAGTAAATGTGACAGCAAAATCTTAAAATCCCCAAAATTTTAGGAGAGCTCCAGGAAGTGCAAAGATATTTTGACCAATTTGGTAAGTATCCCTTTTTCTTTCCTTTCAATAAAAATTTCTACAATTAGCAACAGATCATGAGTTTTTCTAATAATTACTCCTTAGCTTTCAAACATATAGTAATTTGTGAGGCTACAACCAAATAAATATATAGATATATATATGTATTTTGTCAAACAACTTTCTGTCAGAAATTGATCCCAGCTTCCATTTTTTTGGTGTTATATATTTAGTGTTCTACATATGGATGAATGACAAGCATTCAAGTCATTTCTTTATCAGGAGCTGAACTAGATGGTATAATAAAATATGAAATTCATGTCAAGGTGATGTCTTCATTGCTTTACTTCCTTGCTTAGTTAGTATTCTTATGGTTAGCTTAATGTTGAATTTGAATCTTCCATTTGCTTATTTAATTTTGTTGTTAGTGTTAGGTTGCAGTCATACCTTTTTTGCTTAGATGGATACTAATTTAAATGCACTTACCTAAGGTGGTTTGAGATCCTTCAAAGCCTAAAGATGTTGATTCAATATTTAATCAAGCGAGACAAGTTGGAGCTGTGAAAGGATCTGGTGATTACTTTCGACCACAGGTATAAAATCTCTTATTTGAGTTCTGCAGAGTTTAACATCATTTATCTTTGGACAATCAATTTGTATTATTCTCTTTTCGGCTCACTCATCATTGATACTGGGGGTTTACCTCTTGAATTTCATAGTTGAGGTTGTGTAGTATGGTTGCCTTCTTTTGTGTTTGTGTTGCAATTTTGCAGCTCCTTTTCTGATTGCCATAATGCTTTGGTCAGATAGGTTCTGTCATCAAGTCCATTCTCTTTAAGAATGGCATTGGCATGTTCCAGAATTCGGAAAAAATTAACAATTCAATTTGGAATGTGTAGATTTCATATTAAAGGTACATTTACTTATCATTCGTCAGAAAAATTTGATACTTCCATTGTTTTTTATGTTACATATAATTCAAGATGCCTTTTGGAGAGAGCTATCTCAAAATTCCTATGGATAGTTAGCTTCTAATTTTAGCCTTCTAAACGATCTGCCAAATTACCTAACAAAGAAAGTGAAACTGAAGCTGAGGATATTGGGTCTGCTTCAAAGCCACAATGGATCCTTAAATATGGTAAAAACGTTGGATGGTAGAGACAGAAAGGTCTTTCCATATGATACATTACATCTCCTTCAAATTACTTCCAGATTATTAGAAGACAAAATTGGAAGGTAAGATTTTGATTGATTGCATTTGTTGTTGGAATTCAAATGCTGTTAAATTGATGATGAATAATAGGATCAAGTGGATGATCTTACCAATGCTGCCTTCTTGGAGGTAAAAATATTTAACTGTTCAAATTCTTCTCCAAGAATATTTGGTGCTAAATTTACATCTGTATAAATACCTGTGTATTTGAAATTGTTTGATCAATTACAAAAGTTCAGTCATTTTGAGTTTTGTATTATTATTCTATATAATATAATATAATATAATAATGATTGGAATTTTTGTATATAATTAAGGATTATATATATAGTGTAGAAGATCATTCATATTTGTTGCCATTGGAGTTGTTGGTGTTATAACTGAACTTCAACGTATCATCACTTGAACCAATCGGATACTTCGGCGGTTTGTGGTTTCTATATGGAACAGAAATCGCATTATTGGTAGAACTGGAAATTTGATAACCTTCAAAACCTCCTTCAAATACTAAGGCATGTGAAACCCTACCAATCAATGTACATATCATCAATCATATGCAAAAATAAGCACCGTAATCAATTCCAATTCCCCGCAAGAGAGTCCAAATTAACACTGAAATCCCGCGGCATGAGGCAGGTGCCCTTCACTAGTACAATCAAATGAAAGCTTTGATAATTAAAGATGATTCTTGAGGGTCAAGTCTTCATAAAGAACAGGGGAAGGGCAGTATAGACCAACTAAAAATAAAATCCCCTGCAAAAAAGACTTATATTTTTACCCATTTCACCTTGACAAAGATCAAGATTATATCTCTGAACAGAATCTTCAGGATAGATATCTTTCCATAAGTTTAATTAACAAGATATAAAGAGCCACGGTTCCTCAGTATCGGATTAGGTCGGCCTCTGCACAAACAAAAGAACAAGGGCCAAATGGATAATAATTAGATTCGAAGGGGTTTAATTTACAAATTAATTCCATGATTCCAAAGGATAAAAATGTTGGATTTAATTTTAATCTAATTGGTTTGACCCATATAACTTTGGGTTTTCCTTGTCATTAAGGGTTTTAATTGATGTACTTAAAATCCTAGTTAGACAAGGCCTTAGAGAGGTCCATAAGGTTTTAATAATCCTACTAGGGTTAGGACCTATAGGGTTTGTTATAAAAAGGGATGAACCCTCTCCTTTCTCTTCATAACGTAAAAACACTTGACGGCTAGGGTTTCTCATCCATCAGAGAAATAATTAAAGTAGAATGAAGAAAGGAGAAAATCACCCTGCTTCAAGATTTTCTGGAAAGGCTATGGACAAAGGTAAGTTGGTCTAACCTTCTTGTTCATTAATATGTATGTGGTTGATTTGTTTGGATTAAAAGATCCAACTATGAAAATCAGGTTTATATTTTCTATAATGGTTTTATTGAAAATTTGCTTACAATTGGTATCAAGAGCTTGGTTTTAAACCCGATAAATTACCATGAATTGTTGGTGTTCTTGAAAATTGAAAGAACACATTAGAGATTTAAAACTTTCGCCATATGTCGCATATTATATTGCTAATTATTATTGATTTGCGTTACTGTTTTTGTCGACTTTGGTTCTGAAATTAATTTGGTCATCATGCGAATCAAAGTTGGCTTGTGACTCATCAAGTGTGTCTAATACTAGTTGCTTGGCTGAATTGAATTTCCCTTCTACCATGTTTATATGCCTGATAATTGTCGCAAAATTATATCTACTATAAAAGGTACCTTGTGATTTGCGATATGATGCTGTCAAGTATAGATTTTGGTTCTGAGCTGTTTCTTAAAATCAATTTAGCAATTGATTGAATCTTGCTTTGAGTTGCGATATGACTCTGTATGGATTAATAGATTCATTTTTTCAATTAAATATAGATTCTGATGCTTTCAATAAAATTGCAATAAAGGAGTTTGTTGAATCATGCTTTGATTCTGTTTGAGAGCTAAATTAATTTTTCAAATACTTAGTTCATCATCACGTTTTACTACGAATGGCTTGGTTGAATGATTTGCTTTCATAATTAAAGGATTAATATATTATATGTGATTATTAGTTACATATATAATTATTAAGGAATGGATGAATATGTTATTTGTTTTGCCGCATATATTGCTTTCATGAACATCAGAATATTTTGTCGCATATTTACATATACTGGTTTTTGATTTTTCATGAATCAATTAATTTGTAAATCATGCGATGAATCATGGTATAGAAATTTCCTTTCAGGAATTAAATTGTTATTGTTTTCCCATGTAAACTTTTGAATCTTGGGATATTAAGGATATATTATTTAGTGTCTAATGGAAGGAAAAAACTAGCTAATCACCAAAGTGGCCTAGTTTGAAAAGAATTTAGACATGTAATAAATTAAGCAATTGTTCAAATTAGTGGATGCCATTAATTGTCATATGAAAAGTATGAAAAGTTGAACAATTGTAGTTATTAATTATATTGCTAGGAGGTCACCCAAAGGTGGACCATTGATTATGATTGATAATAATAAAAGTGACTTATTTACATACTTGGTGAATATATATGTGCATCCAAAGATGTCTTGCATGTTTATTTGAGTATGCTTAATATTGTCTATTAAAGTTTGTATATTAATTGGCATCGTTATGGATTATGTGTTTTAGTTATCACCCAAAGGTGAACTTAAATGCATATTAAAAGTTATTATTTGTTTGAATCCATTAATTACTCAAAGCATTAATGTGTGAGCTTTGTTAACATGCAGCTAATATGCTCAGTTTAGGCAATGCACTGATCAAGTTCAATGGGCTGAATTATGAGGAATGGTCTGAACAGATCCAGTTTCATCTGGGTGTTATGGAGTTGGACCAAGCCATATTAAAGGAAAAGCCTGCAGCCATTACGGAGGACAGTACGGATGATGAAAAGTATATGTATGAGTCCTGGGAAAGGTCCAACAGGCTGGCTTTGAACTTGATGCGGATGTCAATGGCTGATACTGTTAAGCCATCGGTGCCGAAAACTGACAATGCAAGGGAATTTATGCAGAAAATTAAGGAATACTCTCAATCGGACATTACGGACAAGTCCATTGTTGGGAGTTTGATGAGTGAGTTGACGACCAAGAAATTTAACTGGTCTCAGCCCATTCATGATCATGTGACTGAAATGGAAAATCTTGCTGCAAAGCTGAAAGCATTGGGAATGGAGGTAAGTGAGTCTTTCCTTGTCCAGTTCATTATCAACTCACTTCCTCTAGATTTTGGCCAGTTCCAAGTGAATTATAATTCACTTAAGGAAAAATGGAACTTTCAAGAAATTAAAGCCATGTTGGTTCAGGAGGAAGGGAAATTGAAGAACATGAAGGAACAGACTGTCCATCTCACGATGCATGAAGGAGGTAGTAGCAGTAAGCCTAAACCAGGTAGAAAGGATAAGGACAAAAAGATGGACAATTCCTCATTGAAGGTTAAGGAGGGACATGTCCGTAAGGAAATGAGGTGCTTCTTCTGCAAGAAGATTGGCCACCTCAAGAAAGACTGTACCAAAAAGAAAGGCTTGGTTCGAAAAGAAAGGTACATATTATGTTTCAGTATGTTTCGAATTAAATCTTATTGAAGTTCCTAGTAATACCTGGTGGTTAGATTCTGGTGCAACTACTCATGTGTCACATGTTATGCAGGGATTTCTTTCAATCCAGCCCATAAGCGGAAATGAAAAGTTTGTGCATATGGGGAACAGAATGAAGGCACGAATAGAAGGGATTAGGACTTACAGATTGATCTTGGATACCGGCTGTTATCTAGATCTTGAAAAGTGTCTTTATGTTCCCGAATGTGCTAGAAATTTAGTTTCTATTGGAAAGATGGATATTTTAGGTTTTGACTTTAAGATTGCAAACGGTGTTTTTTCATTATATAGACAAAAGTACTTTTATGGATCTGTGATCGAGCTCAAATTATGCATG